>CAUDMG010004100.1:1660000-1807500 GCA_958450375.1 Homarus gammarus
CACCGGTACCACCACCACCCCTACCACCGCCGCCACCACCACCACCACCACCACCACCACCCCCACCACCACCACCACCACCACCACCACCACCACCACCCCCCCTACCACCACCACCACCACCACTACTACTGCTACCACCACCACCACCACAACCCCTACCACCGCCACCACCACCACCCCTACCTTACTCGACTCAGCTAGCCTCACTGAGTCTGTATACTGTATAGTCTTAGCTTTCTTAAAAACGTTCAGAGACAGTTTGGTATCCTCTTCTAGTCAAGCCTTTACCTAACCTAACCTAACCTAACCTAGCCTAACCTAGCCTAAACCTAACCTAGCCTAACCTCACCTGGCCGGGGGGGGGGGGGGGTGGTTAAGGGGGGGTTAACAACACTAATAGCAAGTGTATAACGAAGCTTCTGTATATAATGTATAAGTCGTCATTCATAGTTAACAGACAAGGAGAGGATATGTTGACTCTCTCTCTCTCTCTCTCTCTCTCTCTCTCTCTCTCTCTCTCTCTCTCTCTCTCTCGTTATTCATTGTTACTCATTCTCTCTTTAACTGCAGCCACAACAAATACAATCTGATGTTGTTTTCCCTTCCCCACAATACAACCTCACAATACACCAAGCTGTTGTATCCGGGTTGCCTTATACAACAGTGTCACCCATCAACACCACGTCCATCACCATAAACCATTCGGTACCATGTTTTACTCTCTCTCTCTCTCTCTCTCTCTCTCTCTCTCTCTCTCTCTCTCTCTCTCTCTCCGTATGTCTTGGATGAAGGAGGGAAATATGTGTCTGTATTTCCTTGTATTAATTGAGAAAAGTCTTGAAAGAATATACATACATATACATAAACAGACACATGTATATATATATATCAGTATGTGTAATGTTATAATGTCAAGGAGTAAACCACACGTTATATCCACAGTCTTGCTTTGGTCGAGTCTCGTGGGACAACAGGTACATTGCTACTATCACCTGTCAGTCTTTAAATCAGAGCACAGGTGACCTTTGGTACGTAACGTAATGTAAACATGACCAACATCAGACTGAACTACATTTTCATCAGGAAACGACTGTGAGCCACTTGGAGGACGGGAGGAATGTGTAAACTAGCCTTGTCGTGTGACCCTCGGGGGAAAACGCTGGTCGCTGTTGGGAGGAGCGTCCAATGTCAAGGCTGAGGGGGTTGTGTTGCACTGGGCTCGTGTGTCTCGTGTTGGTGCAGTTGTTGGGTATAAAATAATCCGAGTGTCCTCCACATGTTGGTTTTTTCATATTGATGGTGGAGAATTATCTGTGAAGCGTCGTGAGAGTATGATAAACAATGAAATATGGTGAAGATGGTGACACTGGATCCAGAATCAAATGAGCAGCCATGTGAAATTAAGTTTTGACTCCACACCTTTTAGGCTGATGATGATATAACCTTCAGACAATAGGTGAATAGTTTTGTGTTGGGATAAGAAGCATTTAATTATGTACAAAATGATGATCAAGACTCGATCTGTAGCGGCGTCTCTGAGTGAGCATATATAACGACTGTAGATGCTAAATAAGAACATTAAGATAGATAATTTTGTAGTGTAACTTTTATGGAATATTTTTTGTAGTAATATTTAGTAATGACATGAATAATACAGTACCCTAACACACACACACACACACACACACACACACACACACACACACACACAGGTGGGGGTGGAGGGAAGGTGTTGGTGGAGGGAAGGTGCTGGTGGAGGGAAGTTGCTGGTGGAGGGAAGGTGGGGGTGGAGTGGAGGTGGGGGTGGAGGTGGGAGTGGAGGGAAGGTGGGGTGGAGGGAAGGTGGGGGGTGGAGGGAAGGTGCTGGTGGAGGGATGGTGGGGGTGGAGGGAAGGTGCTGGTGGAGGGAAGGTGGGGGTGGAGTGGAGGTGGGGGTGGAGGTGGGAGTGGAGGGAAGGTGGGGTGGAGGGAAGGTGGGGGTGGAGGGAAGGTGCTGGTGGAGGGAAGGTGCTGGTGGAGGGAAGGTGGGGGTGGAGGGAAGGTGCTAGTGGAGGGAAGGTGCTGGTGCGTTTATTCCTCACCACAGCAAAATAATCATGAACCTGGTGAGCCGTGTTGTCATATGAACCACATATCGTCTGTCTGTATGTCTGACTTAAAGAGAATTCCGACTCATTTATAACACCCCCCCAAAAAAAAATTATCTATCTATCTATCTATGTATCTATCTATCTATCTGTGGGTGTAAAATTTGTCAGTCTGTCTGTTATTGTTTATTAAAATAACATGAGATTTATATTAAATTAATTCCTTTGGTCTAGTTGCTTCATTTTCATATATATAACATAACATCAAATATGTATTGTTCCCTGTTTATATAATATAGGAACAGGTAAAAAAAAGAAAAAGACCGAGTTTTTATTTTATATTAACTGTTCATATTGTTAAGATAAAATTCCTACAATACCTCTTGAGAAAACATGACTTGTACTCGATATTATACTGTTTTGTGTAATGCTTTGATGGTGATGTGTTGTTATGGAGGGAGAGAGAGAGAGAGAGAGAGAGAGAGAGAGAGAGAGAGAGAGAGAGAGAGAGAGAGAGATATGTATTACACAGACACACACACACACACACACACTCACACAGTTATTAAACCCCGACGAATTTTTCTTGTTACTACATTTAATAAACTCAGCATAATTTCCTGCATACATATTAAGGTTTATAAACAGAACTAAACTGTGATGATGTGATTATTAAACGAACAGTAGTAATATTTTTTTGAGGGGGTGGTGAGTGGGATTCCTTTTGTCACGTCTTATAAACTTGGGGAACAGTTCTTGAATTTATGGTAATGTTTCATGGGCTGAATATTACTTATTTTTTTGGTTGATATTTCGGTGGTACAGGTGAGGGTGGGGGGTAGTAGGGGATGGGAGGTGATTCAGGTAGGTGGGGTAATTATACAGTCTCGGGGGGGGGGGGGGGAATATTGGCGAGTAGGATAATGTTTTAACTCGGGGTGAAACTGTGGTACAATGGTGTAGTGATAGAGGCACTGGTGATGGCTGGGTCGACCTGATCTCTACTCTGTCGTGATTAATATCCGATTATTCCCCGAGGGCGAACAGCTGTCGGAGTTTAAACCCAAACTCATCGTTGATGTTCCTGTTACTGTTACCTGTTGTTACTTTCTGTTAAAATCGTCTATATGGCTACTTTTTTTGAGGGTAGTTTTTCTTCCGTTAGTAACTTCGTATACTTTATTTTTGTACAGACATCCGATAGAAGAATGGATAAATTGCCTAGGGTTATATATCGTTTAGTTTGTTTATATAAATTTCCTATGGGAGGTAGAATGTATTTTGTTGTATTTAGTAGTAACCTAACCTAACTCAACCCAAGCCAAGCCAAGCCAAGCCAACATAAACAAAATTTTCACGATTATTTTAAAGATTATCTGATTTCACACATTTAACTACAATATAGAAAGACAGAGGTCCCGTGCACCCTCGTTTCTCCCTCTCAGGTCTGTCAGCTCACACAAGTTTCTCTTAACATGTCTCGGGGAGCCATCCAACAGTGTTAAATCTGTCCCAAGGAACTTTTTAATGATGACGGATTTAAAATGGTGATTATTTTTCTGGTGTGAGTTTTGAGAATGATATTAACAATTGATCGCTTGTAATTAACATATTTTTAACTGTTGGTGTTTTTTTATTGTTAACTTTGGCTAGTGAACATAGATTTGTGTTTTATGTGTGTTGATTTAACGTGTTTCTTCCTACTTTAATTAGATCGTAGAAGAACAGGTAAGACAGGTATGCTTTATTATTGTTCATATCTTAAATTTCTTCTTGATGGATGGAGTATAAATATTGTCATCTTTCTTCTTCTTCTTTATTGATAATTGTTGTTGTTTATTGTCATCCGTTTATCAATCTCTGTAGCGTCGATCACCAGGTCTACCACACAGCACAGAGTTGATTGGCAGCAGTTGGCAACCCTGTGCTTCATTATCTCGTAAGCTCTTTGCACTGTGTTTAAATCCGCCTCACCTATTAAACTCTGCTAATTGATTCACCCTTGCGTCCCTGGATAACGCAGAGAGAATATTTTTTGTTTTGTTTCATCGTTTTCAAGTGATTTCAAATAATGATCTTTCGTTGTCACTCACACCGGAGGCATCCACACACTCTGTATACAGGAGAGAGAGAGAGAGAGAGAGAGAGAGAGAGAGAGAGAGAGAGAGAGAGAGTCGGCCATTTCTGCTCCACATCCACATCAGCGTCGTATCGATAATGACAACTTCTATAAACAAAAGTGTGGTCCAAATTATATACGTATTATGTAAGTTTTACTCAAAAAGAAGAAAAAAGTTATAAAAGTAGAGGAAATCCGCCCCCCCCCCCCCTACCCACTATGAAGGAGAGTGAAGAATACTGAAACACAATAAGAATTTTTTGAGGGGGGGGGGGGTGGGTAGGGGGAGGGGTTGTAATTTCTGGCTGTTTGACATAAGCTGAGGTGAGCCGCTGTACTTAGGGGTAAACACACAAAAAACTTGTCTCTCATTCAATGGTTAATTATGTGTATATTTCATAATGATCTGGGTGTTATTACATACACACACACACACACACACACACACACACACACAACAACAACATAAGTCCAGGGCAGTTGGCATTTGTAAGCAGGCAGGTAATAGAAACGAGGCATCAATTACGAGGCATCAATTACGAGGCATCAATTAACGTGTCTTTACTGCTATAGGGGTTAACTAATGATACCCAGAAGATGTGAGAAGACGTAAGGGTAAACAGGGTAGGTTCTGCCTGAATAACTTTGACCTAAAATAAGTGGAAGAGATTTTTAAAGAATCCTGGACAACAGTAATGTATTTGACAGACTTACTGAAAGACTTTACAAGGAGAAAAAGAAACTGGGGAACACGATTAATAAAGAAAAAACCAATGCTACTTTAAGTCAGCTATCACCAAAATACGTCTTTTAAACCGAGAGGAATATTTCTACTTTTATTTCACTTTTCCTGCGAGAGAATTGAAAGCAGAAAGAAAGTTTGCCGTGCGATAGGAAAAGCAAATCACCCATATTTTTTTTTTCCGTAGCTTCTAGAATGTTTGGGGGGAGGAGGGGTGTAGCAATGGCAACTGAAAGATGGAAAAGCCAGCGCAAGATTGGGACAGAATCTAGGGTACATTTGCATCCGATTTAGAGGAGTGACACCAGGCGGGCTGGGAGCTTTATTGGAATCCAGTTGTCACAAGCCACACAAGATCTCGTGGACACAGAATATAGTGTAGGGTCTAATGGGAGGACTTCTGAGGCCAGTTCTCTGAGGCCAGTTTTCTGAGGCCAGTTGATCGTGAAGGGAATTATCTCTTATGGAAGTATTTAAAATAGTTTATTATTACGAGTGAATCAGTTTACCATGGGGATATTTTAGTCCCTATAGCTGTGTCTGCCCTGTGCGTTTGTCGACTGTGTGGGTCTTTTAATAGCGAGGATTATAAGCTAGAGTGTGGCTTCTGTCTGTACCTGCAATGTGGTAGTGGTGGTGGTAGGGGTAGTTGTGGTGGTGGTGGTGGTGGTGGTGGTGGTGGTAGGGGTAGTTGTGGTGGTGGTGGTGGTGGTGGTAGTGGTGGTGGTAGGGGTAGTTGTGGTGGTGGTGGTGGTGGTGGTGGTGGTAGGGGTAGTTGTGGTGGTGGTGGTGGTGGTGGTGGTGGTAGGGGTAGTTGTGGTGGTGGTGGTGGTGGTGGTGGTGGTGGTAGGGGTAGTTGTGGTGGTGGTGGTGGTGGTGGTGGTGGTAGGGGTAGTTGTGGTGGTGGTGGTGGTGGTGGTGGTGGTAGGGGTAGTTGTGGTGGTGGTGGTGGTGGTGGTAATAATAATAATAATAATAATAATAATAATAATAATAATAATAATAATAATAATAATATCTACCCTCTGCTGATAATACTACAACTACTACAACGAGAAATTTAGAATATCTCCCTACAATTTTAGTCGACAATATCGCATATCTCCCTCTTGATGGTGTAATTGTACTAAGATGGTAATACAACATACCTTCAAGTATTATGCAAAGCAGAATACCAAGAAGTCATACAAGCTATTATATTATACATTAACTCGTTGCTGTGATATTATAAAAAAAAATAAGAATTTCTCTCTCAGGTATATGGAAATGTTGTGTACGTTGTTATTAGTTGAACATTAATGTGGTTTTACAATCTTCGTGGAGAGAGAGAGAGAGAGAGAGAGAGAGAGAGAGAGAGAGAGAGTGCAGGAATTCAGGTAAAATATCTCACTCACGCTCACCAAGGAAACATTCGTCTTCATTCTTCAACATCGGAGTGTTTTTCCCGGAGTCGTGTTGTAGTGTAAGTGGTGGAGGTAATGAGGGTAGCAAATGGTGTGGAGGTAGAGGGAGGTAATGAGGTCAATAAGTGGTGGAGGTAATAGCTAATATTACATAAAGTTTGTTAATTGTCGAGTTTTAATTGTGTAAAATAATTTTCTACATAAAATACAAAATACTCAGAAAAAAGTACAGAGACACAACATCAACAAAGTAATATAATTATTTTCTGATCATAAAAAAAAAATATATAAATATACTTTATGTTTAAAAACTTTTCCTTGTGTAGACTTTTGTTCACAAGAGAGACAGAGAGGAAAAAAAAAAGTAATTGGTGCTTACTTTACAAACTTTCCCTTTCAAGTTAATCAAGGAGGAGATGAGAGGAAAGTTTGCACGTGGGATGTGTGTATCGTAGTTAATGTCCAGAAGAAAGAAACAACAAGAATAATGATGGTGTGGACGAGGTAATTCTCTCCCTCTCTCCCTCTCTCCCCCAACCCTCCAACCTCCCTCCCTCCCACACACACACTTGCACCTGCCCTTCTCTTCCACCACGACCTTCTCCTTGGTTACCTTTTTGGGCTATATTATAAAATGTGGCTACAGTATTATTTACCAAAGGCATCCCATCACACGGTATAAACATCACAACCTCAGAATATCAGGTCATATTAGGCATCTCGGCGTAATTGATGTGAGAAGGTGAGTGTTAATTAAGGTCATTAGCATACTCACCTGGGGTAGGGGAGATGATGAATAGACTGGGTGTTTACTAAAGTCCTTTGGCCCGTGAACTCTGAGGACATTGTTTAACGTGAGTCCAAGGCCAAACTAAGCGTTCATTAGGTATTTCATCGCGGCTCTGTATCTGACACGCGGCCATTTAGCCAGGTAATGTGCCTGCTGCTTAATTATTCACAAACCATCTAGCAGGAAGGTATTTTGTGAAGGACACTTGACACAATGGAAGTGGGGTGGAGGAACAGGTGAAAGATTGGTGGATGACCATGAAAGTGTGTGTGTGTGTGTGTGTGTGTGTGTGTGTTTGTGTGATGAGGCGGGTCTCTGTTATGGTGATTGATGGTGACTGTGCTAAAGATGACGTCAGTGCACACACACACACACACCTGTACGTTTATGATTATACCTGCTGAGGAAAAATATTCTCTCTCTCTCTCTCTCTCTCTCTCTCTCTCTCTCTCTCTCTCTCTCTCTCTCTCTCTTTCAAATTCCATATCTATTTATCTTTATTTTTTTTTCTCTCCGTCTCTTTCATTCCTTCAAATAAATCTATATATTTACACAGATTCACCATATGTTAATTTTGTTAATTTATATCTTATTACTGAGTCCATTGGCCTAAAAATATGGTTATATTACACTATAACACCCCGAGCCCCTCCCTAACCTAACCTAACCTAACCTAACCTAACCTAACCTAACCTAACCTAACCTAATCTAATCTAAACTTCCCCTCAATAAAAAAAAAAATATTCCCACCACCAAATGACAACTTATTATCCACAGTAACTCATCGAATTTTAATTGGCAATCACATTAATTCATTATAGCGTAACATTTTAATTATGGAAAATGTACAGGTGTCTACGTGATATATCCCCCCCTCCACCCCCCCCGAAACGTAATTTTCCTTCTTATTGGTCTAGTTTCCTTTATACTTAATCACCCATCACCACCATTATCCCCTGGGAAATCCTGTATAAGTTATCATATATTAGCGCTCTCTCTCTCTCTCTCTCTCTCTTGCTACAGTAAAAGTGCAGAGTGAAACAAATTATGTCTGAACAGTAGCGGTGAGCAGAGTGACGGTGATTGTTGTGTAGAATGAATCATGTGTTGTATTGTGTTGTGTTGTATGTTTGTGTTGTGTTGTGTGTGTGTTGTGTTGTGTTGTGTTGCGTTTAGTTGAATAGTATAAAAGAAATATTTTGAGAGAACAATTTTTTTATTTTTTTTGACGTGAGTGATGTGCAGTGCCATGTTTGATAAGCCTCATACAACTATAGTGGACAGCAATTATTATTATTTTTTTTTTTTTTTGTAGGTTTTGTTCTGTTTGTGAAGTAAATATTGTTGATTAAAACAGGAGAGACTGATGTTTAGCGTTATCCTTCGTTTTATTGTTTTATATTAGTATTCCTTTGTTTCCTATGTTATTATTACTGTTTCTGTCTCTCCGTGTCTCTTTATTTCCTTTCTTTATCATATTTTTCCCTCCTGGTCAGCACACAACCTCGACAGACTCATGTGTGGAATATTAATGTTAAAAAATCTGAATATTTTCCCCTCGTTAATTTTATCAGTTTAATTTCACGTTGATTTAATTACCCCCCCCCCCCAAAGGTGTTATATCCAAGAGGACCACCCCCCTCCCCCCTGCCCCCTCCTCCCCCCTCCCCCCCACACACACATACACATGTATATCAACTGCCCTATACCGAAGGACTTACACAACGTAGCTACATCTGCCAGGTAAATCGTTGGTGAACATCCCTGCTTACCTGTCACAGAATATCCCTATATATATATAATGACTTTGACACAGGTAATTGTAGGTGGGATAATAATCGGGAGTCAACGTTTTATCTAATTAGGAACTTGTGTATCACTTAGGGAAATTACCTAGGGGGGTGGGAGGGTGGGTGGGTGGGTTAGTAGTATGATTGTATGAATTGAAATTGAAGACTCGGTGGGGATTGTGTGAGGTTAGGTTAGGTTAGTTTAGGTGAGGTTAGGTTAGTTTAGGTTAGGTTAGGTTAGGTTAGGTTAGGTTAGTGTGTTATTTGTTGTGTTAGATAGATAAAGAGAAAGGCAGAGAGAGAGAGAGAGAGAGAGAGAGAGAGAGAGAGAGAGAGAGAGAGAGAGAGAGACCCTTTGACTATGAATGTCCTCTGCACCTTGTATGAGTCTTGTGTAATATGACCATCAGGGAAAAATTCTACATAAAATATTTGTAATCTTTAGAAAATATCTGAGAATAAACTTACAGGGAAGGATTCATGTGGACCGTATTTTAAGTTTTATTCCTAAGTTTATTCAATGGGGTGTGGTGGTGGTGGCCCTGTAGCTCGTGATCTTTACCAAGTTTCAGAATTCTCAACTAATATAATATAATCGTGATGTAAAATATAGACCTTTAATAAAGTTATGAGGTTAAAACAAGTATAATTTTTTTTTTTATATTTACAACAATAACAACAACGACGAGGAGATATGTTTGTGTCGATGATTCGCCGATAAATTCCCCTGAAATTGGTTTTATTGTAGTTAAGCAGAGAGGATATCTTTTAGTGTATCGCAAACCAAATGAATTCCGTTCCTAACCCGGTATTACAGGTATCTAGGACAGTCAATGGATTTCCTATACTTCAGGTATGAAGTAAGAGATAATTCTATTTTCTCTCTCTCTCTCTCTCTCTCTCTCTCTCTCTCTCTCTCTCTCTCTCTCTCTCTCTCTTATCCTTTCATGTTGTTTTAACTTCTCTTAGTCTTCCCATTCTCTTGTTTTAGTATTCCTATTTTTATTCTTTTAGTTTCCCATTTCTTCTTTATTTCTATTTCTTCTTTTTTTCCTATTTTATTTAGGTTTTTATTTCTTATTTTATTCCTATTTTTTTTATCTTATTCGAATTTTCAATTAGTTTCCCATTTTCTTCTTCAATTCCCATTTTCTTTTATTTCCATTTTCTTCTTTTATTCCCATTTTCTTCTTTTCTCTGGGGGAACTAAACAAATTTTATATCTATTCCTGCCCGTCGTTGCTCCAGCCATCTCGTCTCTACTGCTGTTTCCCAAAGATACAGAACCTGAACGTGGTGACTGTGATTGTTTTTCCAATATGTTATTACATTTCTTGCTGTTTTTTTATACTTCCATTCTGCAAAACCAATTTACTGAACGTAGTCTGGTGGTAAGCTGCCAAACCTAATCTAATGTAACATACGCTAACCCAACGTAACGTAACTTTACCTAACCTAACCCAATATAGTGTAGCGTAACGTAACCTCACCTCACCTAACCTCACTTCACCTCACCTGGATGAAATGAGGAAGGAAAGAGGGAAGGATTTCATGACGCCCTGGACACGTGTTGTTTATTCACCTCATTTTAAAATAAACCTTTGGGTGATATGGGATGGAAAAACTATCCCAGCCAGATGTTATGTCAGCGGCGGTGATTTAGAGAGAGAAATATTTTGAGTTATTGATGTTATGTGAGTTAGATTTATAAACCCTTGTCCAATGTTGTCAAATGTGGAGTTGAATTTATCGTATCGTTTTTGTTTTATTATATATATCTTCGTATTTATTTAGTATTTATTCATTAGTTATTTTATTTATTTATTTGTTTATTTATATTTTCCAAGTATTTTTTGTGGAATTTTTTCTGTGGTGTAAATTTTTTTTGTGTCTTGGGGTGAGTTGGTTAGGTTAGATTAGGTTATGGTTAGGTTAGGTTTGGTTAGGTTAGGTTTGGTTAGGTTTAGGTTAGGTTAGGTTTAGGTTAGGTTAGGTTAGGTTTAGGTTAGGTTTGATTTGGATAGGTTGTGTTAAATTGGTATTATTAGGTTAATTTGGTTTGGTTTAGTTAGGTTAGATTAAATTGGGGGTTGTTTAGGTTAGGTTAGGTTTATGTAGATTAGATTTGATTAGGTTAGGGTAAGTTAGGTTAGTTTAAGTTGGGTTAGGTTAAGTTGGGTTTGTTTTGGTTAGGTTAGGTTAGGTTAGGTTAGGTCAGGTCAGGTCAGGTCAAATAAATGAAGACAATCGTAAGGCAGGGAACTTATTTCTTCACATGTCTTACATTAGTCCTCCTCCTCCTCCTCATCTCTTCTATTCGTCCTCCTCCTTCTCCTCATCTCTTACATTAGTCCTCCTCCTTCTCCTCATCTCTTACATTCGTCCTCCTCCTTCTCCTCATCTCTTACATTAGTCCTCCTCCTTCTCCTCATCTCTTACATTAGTCCTCCTCCTTCTCCTCATCTCTTACATTCGTCCTCCTCCTTCTCCTCGTCTCTTACATTAGTCCTCCTCCTTCTTCTCATCTCTTACATTAGTCCTCCTCCTTCTCCTCATCTCTTACATTAGTCCTCCTCCTTCTCCTCATCTCTTACATTAGTCCTCCTCCTTCTCCTCATCTCTTCTATTAGTCCTCCTCCTTCTCCTCATCTCTTACATTAGTCCTCCTCCTTCTCCTCATCTCTTCTATTAGTCCTCCTCCTTCTCCTCATCTCTTCTGTTCGTCCTCCTCCTTCTTCTCATCTCTTACATTAGTCCTCCTCCTTCTCCTCATCTCTTACATTAGTCCTCCTCCTTCTCCTCATCTCTTCTATTCGTCCTCCTCCTTCTCCTCATCTCTTACATTAGTCCTCCTCCTTCTCCTCATCTCTTCTATTCGTCCTCCTCCTTCTCCTCATCTCTTCTATTCGTCCTCCTCCTTCTCCTCATCTCTTCTATTCGTCCTCCTCCTTCTCCTCATCTCTTCTATTCGTCCTCCTCCTTCTCCTCATCTCTTCTCCTCACAATCATCAACCACTGACACCTCAATTTCCTCTTCCCTGCGTCTGTTTCTCTCCCCCTTTCCTCTCGTGGGTTATATCACCCTTGTATATGTCCATTACCTGTGTGTACTCCGCCTCGTTCTGTGTTCACTTGTCTACCGAGGCTTTGGAAATATGTACAGTCCCCTTCACTTGTGCGTTTACAGGGGCTCGTCTTATAAACATTCCACAAATCATTACATTGAGATATTTATTTTAGCATTGTTTTAATTTGATTCCATATTATGTTTACTATTTGCTAGTTTCCTTCTGTCGAATGGAAACAAACACAGGGTTGCCACACTGCACAAAAAACCTGAAGAGCCCCTGTAAACGCACTAGTGAAGGGGACTGTACAGCAACTCAATAATACCCTCGAGACGTCGCCAACCTTGTGGGAGAAATGGTAAATATAAAGTTTATGATCATTATAATCTTGATGTTCTGAGGTGAGGTGTTCCTGGGAGGGGGGGGAGGGGGGGGGGTAGGGTGTGTGGAGGGGTGAATAGGAAGTCACAAATAATAAAAACAGAGACAAAATGATGAAGAGAAGATGTGAAAGGAAAAAGAAATGTAGAAGGGAGAGAAAAAAAATCACTATTTGCTCAATGCGGTATGAAAATAGTGAAGACTAGACAGTGAGCAATAGTGAGGAAGAATGTATAATTAAGAGGTGAATGACAGGAGGGAGAGAGGGGAAGAAGACGAGGCAGGAGATAGATAGATGGAGAGAAGAATGACAGGAATGAAGGTATAGAATGTGCGTGTGTTTGCCTTTAATCCCAGGTACCTTGTGATATAGAAGGCTGGGAAGAGTGAGGATATATAACTATAGGAACCTGTACTTGGGTTGGGTTGACCTGAGCCAACAGGGAGCTAGACTAAGAGATTTATTTGTCTTGGTGTTGTAATTTGTTGGTGATTTGTGTATTTGTTAAACCTGGAATATAAGCTTAAAGTCTTTATTTGTTGAAGTTTAGTAATATAACAGGATCACCTGAAGAATTGTCACCCCCAGAGTCCAACAGGGTGACAATTCTTCAGGTGGGGTCAGGAGCCTCCACGGTTGTTAATCTCCAGGTTAGTGGAGTCAGGACCCTCCAGTCAGGTAGGAGGACCATATAATAGTAAGTGGCTATATGGAAATTGTCGAGACAAGGGATGCTGCCACCCTTCCTCCTATAATACACAGAGTGGTTCAACAAGGATCAGTCATTCACAGTGATGAGTGGAGAGCATACCGCAATATTCAAGGTCTTGGATACACGCACACAACTCTGAACCACTCAGTCAATTTTGTGGATGTGAATACTGGCGTGCACACACAAACGATTGAATCATATTGGGACAAGAACAAGAGTTACATCAAGACCATGCGTGGCTGCAAACGAAGCTTTGTATATTCTTACCTTCACGAATTCATGTGGCATGATCGTTTTTCTGATAATCCTCTGAAAATTTTATGTCAACAAATTGCTGTTCAGTTTCCTTTGTAATATGTATCACGATAAAGATGCATAACACAAAGGAATATATTTATGTTATCCTATTTATACAAATTATATTCACTGTGGACTGGGGTGACGATTCTTCAGGTGGGATATCCCGGGGTGACAATTCTTCAGGTGATCCATATAACATAAACAGTGAGAACGTGTCTGTTTTTGTTTTTAAATTATTGTGATTGTAATTGTGTTTTTTTTTCTTTTGTGATTTACTTGAAAGTGAATAAATCTCTTGCTTTAAATGCGTAGAGTTAAGACCTGTCGATATTATTTTAGTAAGTGTAAAAATGGTGTGGTGGTAATGGTGGTAATGGTGGTGGTAGTGTTGGTAGTGATGGACATCCCAAGTTGCTGTGGTGGTAGTGGTGGAAGACATCTCTGGGGGGGGGGGGGGGGGGGGGGGGGGTGTTTTTCCTCCCTCACTTTTATCTTCCCCTGACAGACAGTTCACAGTTTTAAGAGGTGAAGCGCAACAGAATGTGGGGGAGGGAGGGAGAGTCAGGGTGAGGGTGGGAGGGTGTGAGGGAGAGGAAGGGAGCGAGGGGTGAGGAGTGAGGGAGTTAGCTAGGGATGTGGGAGGGAGGGATGGATGGATGGAGGGAGACAGGGGTGGTAAGGTCATAAAAATATACATTCGTAGTTGGTTGGTATTTCATGAGCGTTTTATAGCGGGCGTTCAGCTGGCGGAAGAGAGAGTAGGAGAGATGGATGAGGGAACATTATTGTGTGCTCTGTAGATAATGATGACCTGTGAGATTTTTCCTGTACTCTTATCTCTTATATAATCTCATTTTTCTCCTCTCTCTCTCTCTCTCTCTCTCTCTCTCTCTCTCTCTCTCTCTCTCTCTCTCTCTCTCTCTCTCTCTATTTTTTCCGTTTGTTTTTCTTTATTTCTTTTCGTTTTCACTTTCTCTCTGTCTCTATCTCTGTGTTTTTTCTCTTTCTGTCTTTCTTCTCTTCTCTTCTCTTCTCTTCTCACGTATTACTCCTCCTAGTCCCTTTTAGCTATTACTAGTTATATAATAGAGTATAGTCCTATATTAGCATCTGTTATAGTGAGGTAATGATGTAGGTCTTGTCTCTTGTAATGTCACTTCTTTCCTCATTCTTTTGTCTCCTGATTGACGGACTTCACCTCGTGACCTCACTTAGCGCGCCACGGACCCCACTTAGGAGCCACGGACCCCACTTAGGAGCCACGGACCCCACTTAGGAGCCACGGACCCCGCTTAGGAGCCACGGACCCCACTTAGGAGCCACCGTCGACCTCACTTAACGCGCCGCCATCCTCACTTAACATGCCGCCGACCTCGCTTAACGAGCCGCCATTCTCACTTAACGCGCCGCCGACCTCACTTAACGCGCCGCCATCCTCACTTAACGAGCCGCCGACCTCACTTAACGCGCCGCCATCCTCACTTAACGCGCCGCCATCCTCACTTAACGCGCCGCCATCCTCACTTAACGCGCCGCCATCCTCACTTAACGCGCCGCCGACCTCACTTAACGAGCCGCCGACCTCACTTAACGAGCCGCCATCCTCACTTAACGCGCCCCCGACCTCACTTAACGAGCCGCCAACCTCACTTAACGCGCCGCCGCCCTCACTAACGCGCCGCCGACCTCACTTAACATTCTGCCGCCACCCTCACTTAACGAGTCGCCATCCTCACTTAACGCGCCGCCGACCTCACTTAACGAGCCGCCAACCTCACTTAACGCGCCGCCGCCCTCACTAACGCGCCGCCGACCTCACTTAACATTCTGCCGCCACCCTCACTTAACGAGTCGCCATCCTCACTTAACGAGTCGCCATTCTCACTTAACGCGCCGCCGACCTCACTTAACGCGCCGCCGCCCTCACTAACGCGCCGCTGACCTCACTTAACGAGTCGCCATTCTCACTTAACGCGCCGCCAACCTCACTTAACGCGCCGCCGCCCTCACTAACGCGCCGCCGCCCTCACTAACGCGCCGCCGACCTCACTTAACGCTCTGCCGCCACCCTCAGTATCAAGTTACGACCTCTGTACGCCATCTGTTACACCCTTCCAGACCTTCAACACACGAGACTCTCTGCCGTCTTTTGTGTTTTCGTCTCCCTAATGTTTTGGTTTTGTCTGTCTGTTTGTCTGTCTGTGTGTTTGTTTGTTTGTTTGTTTATTTGTTTGTTTGTTTGTTTGACTTTCTGTTTGTTTGTTTGTTTGTTTGTCTGTTTTGTTTGTTTGTTTGTCTGTCTGTTTGTTTGTTTGTTTGTTTTTTGTCTGTTTGTCTGTTGGTTTGTCATTCTTTTTTTCTCTTATTTTTGCTTGTCTAATTTTTTCTCCTCTGGTGTATGTATGTATGTATGTATGTATGTATGTATGTATGTATGTATGAGCAAGTAATGAAGCAGTTTACAGCAAGCGGAGTTATCTAAACTTAAATTTTTGACCATCACGACACAAGAACAAATCCCAAGTTTATTATAACCAAGGAACTGTTAACTGTCCTTCCCTCGCCTTCATTCATTCCTTCCCTCCTTCTTTCCATCACCCTTACCTCCTTCCCTCACCTCCCACTCTCTTCCTCACCCTCGCTACCCCTCTCCCTACTCCTTCCCTTGCCTTCACTCCCTCACCCCCTCACTCCCTCACCCTTCACTCTCGTCCTCATCGTGAAACCATCCGTTACAAACACTCTACTGATGAGACCAAACGTAACGAAAGAAATATTTTATCTACTCATCTTTTCTTATGTGAGACTCAGTTAACTAGAAATGTCGTTCGGATGTTTGGTAGGAACTTTAATGATGAAAAATGCTGTTGGTGTCATAACGTTGTGTTGTACTGTACCTTGGTGACAACAGCAGAGCATTAAATTAACCTGGTGATGACGGTACAGTATTAAATTAACCTGGTGATAACGGTACAGTATTAAATTAACTTGGTGATAACGGTACAGTATTAAATTAACCTGGTGATAACGGTACAGTATTAAATTAACTTGGTGATAACGGTACAGTATTAAATTAACCTGGTGATAACGGTACAGCATTAAATTAACTTGGTGACAACGGTACAGTATTAAATTAACCTGGTGATAACGGTACAGTATTAAATTAACTTGATGACAACGGTACAGTATTAAATTAACTTGGTGACAACGGTACAGCATTACATTAACTTGGTGACAACGGTACAGCATTAAATTAACTGTTTTAGGGCCGTTTAGTAACACTTAGAATCATTTACATAGAGCCATCGGCGTTACAAGAACATCCCCCACTCATCAACACTTATCATAAAACCCTAACCTAACCTAACCTAACCAAACCTAACCAAACCTACATTACACCAGCGTGTTTATGTATTGGTGAAAATGTGTAAATATAGTCGAGATTAAAGTCAATATAATTAATATCAGTTGTAAACAGGACTCCCCCCTCTCCTACTAAAAAACACCGTCTGTATACTTTGAAGTCTGATGGTTTAATTTTTCAGTGTTGTTTGTGACGTGATTAAAGGTCTGATTGGTGCCTGTTGTTGGGGGGGGGGGGGGGTAACTCTCTCTCTCTCTCTCTCTCTCTCTCTCTCTCTCTCTCTCTCTCTCTCTCTCTCTCTCTCTCTCTCTCTTTCGACTAGGAGACGAAGAGACTTCCTACCGTGCCATAGATTGACGCTATTAGAATGAGAAGGATTTGAAATGTTGCAGGCTATGAGAGAGAGAGAGAGAGAGAGAGAGAGAGAGAGAGAGAGAGAGAGAGAGGCAATGAGTCATAAGTTAAAAGTACCAAAAGGTTGACTAATTAGAACTAAAGGCAAGCTAAGTCCTCACAACAGATGCTCTCGTTAGGCCACTGAACAGCAGCGCCAAGTGGTGATGTTTGGTTAAGTGTTGCTGGCGATAATAGTAACTACGTAAGGACCGATAACATAAAAGAACGGAATAACCCAGAGAGTGAAAGCCATCCTGGGAGGTTTTAGGTGTCATTATCGTGGTGTGGCTTAGGTTGAGTTTATGAAGAGGATTAGATGGATTGTTTACCCTAGTGGATTAGTTTAGTTGGTGATAGTTGACGTTGTTGATGAGTACATACACACACACACACACACACACACACACACACACACACATATACCGAATAACACCCCCCTACCCCCAATCCTCCCCCACAACCTCCCCACACACACACACCCCTTCCCCCACCCTACCCCTCCCTACCCCCAACACCCCTACCCCATCACCCTCCCCCCCCAACACCCCCAACTTGGATTAAAAACAAAGTACCCGAAGGCGAAACTAACACCACCGTAAGAATACCCTTGACGTTTCTATGATTAAGTAATAAAGTATCACAAACAACTAATGCCACTTAAGAGAGAGAATTAAGTATAGTTAAGTGACCTTGAGAGACTCGAGATGAGGGGGGGGGGTTAGGTTAGGTTAGGTTAGGTGGCCGTGAGAGGCTGTGGGCGGGGGCGGCAGGTTAGGTTAGGTTAGGTTAGGTTAGGTGACCGTGAGAGGCTGTGGGCGGGGGCGGCAGGTTAGGTTAGGTTAGGTTAGGTTAGGTTAGGTTAGGTGACCGTGAGAGGCTGTGGGCGGGGGCGGCAGGTTAGGTTAGGTTAGGTTAGGTTAGGTTAGGTTAGGTTAGGTGACCGTGAGAGGCTGTGGGGGGGGGGGGGGAGGTGATAATGGTCATTTTTCGCTCATACATAGTCCTTGTGGTGGCATATAAACGCGACAATAAAGGCGATGAGACGAGGAAATTACCCTCTCATTCCTGCAGAAAATATCACTATGTATTTGTTTTATTTGTTTATTTATTTGTTTGGGTTTCTTTGTTTTGTTTGTTTATTTTGTTATTTTTTTGGCTAATTTTTGTGTATTTATTAATTTTAGTTTGTTTGTTTTTCATTGTTTGTTTGTTTATTTGTTTGCTCTGATTATTTGCTTAGTTTTTTTTACTTGTTTTATTTGCTAATTTTTACGTATTATTTAATTTTGCTTATCTTGTGTATTTATTTGTTAGGTGATTCATTTATTTGTTACAAGATAAACACAAACAAATTAACAGTATATTACACCACATTATAGCCACTGTATGAGGGAGGTGTGGGTGAAGTGTGGAGAAGGTGTGGGTGAAGTGTGGAGGAGGTGTGGGTGAAGTGTGGAGGAGGTGTGGGTGAAGTGTGGAGGAGGTGTGGGTGAAGTGTGGAGGAGGTGTGGGTGAAGTGTGGAGGAGGTGTGGGTGAAGTGTGGAGGAGGTGTGGGTGAAGTGTGAGGGAGAGTGTTGGTGAAGTGTGAGGTGGTGTGGGTGAAGTGTGGAGGAGGTGTGGGTGAAGTGTGGAGGAGGTGTGGGTGAAGTGTGGAGGAGGTGTGGGTGAAGTGTGGAGGAGGTGTGGGTGAAGTGTGGAGGAAGGTGTGGGTGAAGTGTGGAGGAGGTGTGGGTGAAGTGTGGAGGAGGTGTGGGTGAAGTGTGGAGGAGGTGTGGGTGAAGTGTGAGGGAGAGTGTTGGTGAAGTGTGAGGGAGACTGATAAATAGGCTGTTTATTTACAATGTACACTATCCTCTGAAGAAAATATATTCAACGTAGAGAAACTAAAGGGATTAATAATAAAAAAATATTGAAAACTTTATCTAATAGAGAAAAATAAGTCATAAAGGTTTTTGAGGTCTTATGCAGGAGAGGTGTTCCGGCGTGACACCCTGAACCGCACGCCTGCTCTTGGCAATGACGGGCATATTAATTCAGTGTTGTGTGTGCCCCGAGTGTGAAAAAAATTCATAATAACTTTTTTCTATTTACGTTGGGGGCATACGGTCTGGTCCCTGATAATAATAATAATAACAACAAAAACAAATAATAATAATAATAATAATAATGATAATAATAATAATAATAATAATAATAATAATAATAATAATAATAATAATAATAATGCCTTTTATCGTCTCTTATACTTACTAATTACCTGGATATTTTAATTACCTAGATGACGTAATTAAGGTTAGGACTTGGTATCAATACTGTGTTCACATCTATACAACTATACTATCAGTTATATTGTCTTTACTGAGTGCTATAGTCTGCGCATTATAACACCACCACTGAAGATGATTACTGGTGATTGGAGACTCTAATCACCAATTTCTCTTGATGGTTATTGGTAATTGGTCCTAATCACCATCTTGTTGTGGTTAACCTCCCGATCATTACTACCTGGTGACTTAACTGTAGTGTTTCAGGTAACATATAGTGTCAATACTTCTGTAGTCTTCCTCCTCTACAGTTGAAGCTTAGTGAGAATTATAGAGGAAGATTTTTGAGTACTGGCTGTCTGTTTATTTTACCTACAACATTTGTATAAACATGTGAAAGGTAAACAAGAACAGATATGTAGACACACCTAACTATGGGAATGCACATGTCCAAACTCTTTAAGAAAACTCTCGGTATTCATTTATCTCACACTCTGCCTCTGAGCTATTGTGCATCAGGTCCACTAGAGGTAAAACTCAGTTAGTATTGGGGGGGTCGTGATTGTTCCACTGTTGTGTGATTGAATTCCTTGCTGCAAAACGCGACAATTTCACCAAAATCAATTTACTGACGCGATTTTGTGACAGTTGGCCCACCCCAGCGACACACACACACACACACACACATACATACATACATACATACATACACACACACACACACACACACACATACATACACACTGTCGACTCAGTTGTGTACACTTTTATCACACCTAAACGTTTACTTATTTTTTATTAGGTTATGCATGGATAGCTTCTGGTTAGGTTAGATTAGGTTAGGTTAGGTTAGGTCAGGTCAGGTTAGGTTAGGTCAGGTCAGGTCAGGTTAGGTTAGGTTAGGTTAAGGCACATCAAACCGGAGCATCTCCTACCCTTAATATAAATAAATCACCCCTCCTCCTCCTCCTCCTCCTCCTCCTTCTCTTCTTCCCCCTCCTCTTCCTCCTCCTCTTCCACCCTTTCCTCTTCCTCCTCCAGCAGCAAGAATTATTTACTGGGGGCTTGGAATCCAGCTTCACTGAATCTAAGTTAAAACACTTTGGGCGGCGGGTGTGTGAAGACCAGAAGGAGGAGGTGAAGGAGGAGGAAGAGGAGGATTAGGAAGAGAAGGAGGAGGTGAAGGAGGAGGAAGAGGTGAAGGAGGATTAGGAAGAAGATTAGGAAGAGGAGAAAGAGAAACAGTAATTGAGACACCTAATACTCGATACAGATGCTTAACAAACCAGACAACAAAAACGGGGTGTCTGCTAGATCCTACAGTCCTACAAAGAGTCCTTCGAAATCCTACTCTTTTAAGGGTTCTACAAAGAATCCTACAAAATCATAATCTCTTAAGGGTCCTACAACGGGTCCTACAATAACCCTACAAATTCATACTCTTTTATGGGTCCTACAAAAATCCTACAGTAAGAATTTTGTTATAGACGTTATACTTATTAGAACACTATCCGTACATATCTACAAGTGTTGGATTAAAGAATTGATGTCAGCAAGCAATTAATATTTTTGGGGGGAGGTATATTTTCATTGTGTTTTATGGATGGGATTTTTGTCTAACGTGATGATGAAATGAAAAAAAAAATTTACACCCCTGCAAAAAAAAAAAGGGCAGGTCCCCCACCCCCCCACAACCCCCCCCCCCCCTCCAAAAAAAAAAATATTAAAAGTTTACTACCAACATTGAAACTGCACTCGAAGTAGTAAAAAAAACTACAAACCCTCACGCTTTGAAAAAAAAAAAAATCCATCCGACAGGTCAGAAAAGGCGGAAATTGAACTGACTTAATGCAACGAGAAATAAAAAAAAAGGAGGGGGAAATATCCGGTATTTGGAAGAGAATCGTGAACTCTCTCTCTCTCTCTCTCTCTCTCTCTCTCTCTCTCTCTCTCTCTCTCTCTCTCTCTCTCTCTCTCTCTCTCTCAGCACACGTGGTTGACTCTCTCTCTCTCTGCACACGTGGTTGACTCTCTCTCTCTCTGCACACGTGGTTGACTCCCTCTCTCAGCACACGTGGTTGACTCTCTCTCTCTCTGCACACGTGGTTGACTCCCTCTCTCTCAGCACACGTGGTTAACTCTCTCTCTGCACACGTGGTTGACTCTCTCTCAGTACACGTGGTTGACTCCCTCTCTCAGCACACGTGGTTGACTCCTCTCTCTCAGCACACGTGGTTGACTCCCTCTCTCAGCACACGTGGTTGACTCCCTCTCTCAGCACACGTGGTTGACTCTCTCTCTCTCTCAGCACACGTGGTTGACTCCCTCTCTCAGCACACGTGGTTGACTCCCTCTCTCAGCACACGTGGTTGACTCTCTCTCTCTCAGCACACGTGGTTGACTCTCTCTCTCTCAGCACACGTGGTTGACTCCCTCTCTCAGCACACGTGGTTGACTCCCTCTCTCTCAGCACACGTGGTTGACTCCCTCTCTCAGCACACGTGGTTGACTCCCTCTCTCAGCACACGTGGTTGACTCTCTCTCAGCACACGTGGTTGGTGGTACAGTCTCTTTGATAACCCGGAGGCAGGTTACTAAAACTCCTTAATGCAATTACCGTAAACCCTAATTAGATTCAAGGTGGCGCGTCAGGCGTGAGTAATGACGAATTTATCTGTGGAGGAGAGAGAGAGAGAGAGAGAGAGAGAGAGAGAGAGAGAGAGAGAGAGAGAGAGAGAGAGAGAGAGAGAGAGCCACACTACCTATTGACACATGGTAGTTGTTGTTTCATAACCTGGATTTAGTCACAGTATTATCATGAAGTCATTTAAAGCAATGGCAATAATAATAATAATAATAATAATAATAATAATAATAATAATAATAATAATAACAAAGCAACAATAACAACAAAACAAAAACAACAACAACATCAAAACAACAACTAAACAACAACAACAACACAATCAACAACAACAACTTCCAGCTGCAATAACCAACATGGCCGCCTACTATTATGTGTCCCTTTACGCTCATAATTTCTCAAAGATGCAAATTCCACCTCTAATAACCTTCAGTACACAGAGTTATACACACTCGCCCTGCCAGGATTATGAAACACATTGTATATATTAATTTATTTTTTATTTTTTTTATTTTTTATTATTGTTTTTTAATCTATTTTTTATTTATTCTTATTTTTATTTTTTTTTATTTATTTTTTTTTTTATTGTGGTGTGTGTAAGTCTCTCTAGTTAGTAAGCGGTGGTCACCTTGATTCTCTTTTTATGTGGGTTCAGGTACAGGTGTGTTTTGTGTTCGTTGGCCTCATAAACCTTTGAGTGTTTCTCTTTTATTCATAGATATTTTTGTTATGTTGTGTTGCATTTACTGAGGGTTTGATGTTGGTTGTGAGTTAGCGTGTAAGGTAGTGTGTTGGGGAGTCACTACATACACATACGTACACACACACACACACACACACACACACACACACATACATACATACATACATACATATACACACACACACCTTAAGAACTAAAACACAACTATTAAACGACACCAATTTACTACACCTTAAAAAAATTACCTTAATGACCGGGGAACTATTACATTACATACCTGTCTTAAAGTTATTTGTGTTTACCTGAAGAAGAAAACTTAGTTATAAGACAATAACCATTTACTGAGTGATGATAAAGTCCAGCCAGGAGCAAGTGGTAGGCAACACCTGATAAACACACCTGCTTGTTACCTGTACTCTCAGTAATGGACAGCTTTAGGTGAAGTAAGCTAGGGATAGAAATTCTTCAGGTAAACCCTTATGTGTTTAGATCCCCTTACATTACAAACAAACAAACAGGCAAGCAAACACACAATAACCTTAATTAAAGACCACAACAATACGTGAACACCTGAGTACAGTAGAGAGTGTACACAGGTGATTACCGCTCATTAAGACCAATTAAAGCCGACAGGCGGGATCAATATATATGTAAATTACATCGTTTAATTACACGATATTGAGATACTGATTGAACTCTGTGTGGATGACGATTATGTAATTAACTGTTTAGCTGTTACTGTGGAGCCTAAAGGAGGAGGAGGAGGAGGGAGAGGAGGGGAGGAGTGAGGGTGAAGAGGAGGATGGTAGTGATAAGAGGAGAAAAGTAAAGGGGGAAGGAGAGGTAAAGGTGAAGGGAGGAAGAAGATGAGGGTGGAAGAGGAGAATGAAAGGAAGAGAAAGACCTGTGATGGCTGAAGGAAGACCTGTGATGGCTGAAGGAAGACCTGTGATGGCTGAAGGAAGACCTGTGCTGACTGAAGGAAGACCTGTGATGGCTGAAGGAAGACCTGTGATGGCTGAAGGAAGACCTGTGATGGCTGAAGGAAGACCTGTGATGGCTGAAGGAAGACCTGTGCTGACTGAAGGAAGACCTGTGATGGCTGAAGGAAGACCTCTTGTAGTCTCTCCTGAGGAATTATTGAACAAATTATGACACAAGTCGGGCCAGTGTGTAGGCTTTAATTCGCTGTGAGGGGGACCGCTTCACGTTGTCTCGTGCTATACTGTGGACTAAGATGAGGAAGGGATGGGGCGGGGGGGGGGGGGTGACTGTAGGATTCTAAGACGGGGACAGGAGTTGATCGTTTAGGATACCACGGAATGGAAACAAGAGCTTTAGGATGTGAGGAAAGGCGACAGGGTGCAACAGGATGCGATAGGAATCTTAGACTGTGGGAGTGGCAGCCGGGGAGAAATGATGAAAGGCTTCACCTGCTGGGGACATAAGCGCACCGACAGATCACAAATAAAGTCAAACGTGGACGGTGGGTCAATGAACCTTGTGACTGACCTCTTGTGGCAGGTTCCGGTAACTCAGAGATTAATAGTGTGGGAAGGTATTGGGTTTATAATATATTAATACACTCTAACAACTAAGGTCGTTAAGTGAGTAGTTAAGGTTAGTAGACAGAGGAGTGACCCACAAGAGACAGTGTTGGGCTGCTGCAGGAGGACACACCACCAACACTCACTACAGCACAAGACAAGTGGCGACCATAAACTTTGTCAACACAATAGTGGAGTGAAGTTATCTCAGGTGGGGAGAGAGAGAGAGAGAGAGAGAGAGAGAGAGAGAGAGAGAGTTTATGCAGAAGACATCTCTCATTAAGCTCCAATCATTTATATACTTTGCTTTACTCACTCCTCTCCCTCTCTTCCTTCCCTCACTCACATCATTTATCATATTTCCCCATGCCCCTTTTCTCCTCAGATCTATTCCACTTCCTTCCCTTATCGAGTTCACTATGGGGTATAATCTATCAGTTTTGTTCTTATTATTTATCCCTTTTTCAATCATCCACTCAGGTTCATCTCTCTCTCTCTCTCTCTCTCTCTCTCTCTCTCTCTCTCTCTCTCACACTGAATCATGAAGCACTTATCACTGATGGTCTTCTCCTTGATGTTCTACTTCTACACGTACAGTTCACACACACACAAACACACACACACACACACACACACACACACACACACACACATTAGTACATGATGAGTGAGGCTTATATATGAAGTTAAATTCTCTGTTTATAGTAAAAAAATTATCTACATCGATAATTCATAGACAACACACTCGGTATAGTTTAGTATATAGTGACAAAATTAACATCATGATTGGCATATTGTTACAGGTATTTCCAGGTATTAGATATTCCCGACTGAGTTACTGTTATAGTTTTATGTTGTAGTGAACCTTTGTATGATCTAACCCTTATTTACATTATATCATGTAAAGTTGTGTCGGGCAGGTAAAATGAGTCACACCTGGGCTACCTGTTACGGCCAACTCACGTTTGTTGTTTTATTAAGGGGTAAAAATCGTAACTGTGGATGAACCTTGGATGGTGTTTACCTGTGGAAGTTGTAAGACGTTATCAGAGGTTCAATACATCACCTGTTGATTAGTTATTATACAGTTTAATATATCACAGGTAATCATCTTCATTTACCTGTACTGGTTAATTTAGTCAGGACAAAATACATATTGGCACCATAACTTATTTATAAAACAGTACATAAGATAATGATGTTAAACAATAAAACAAGTTAAGTTTACAGGTGTGGTGGTGGACGGACAGGTAATGAAGCACGAACTTAGCATTAATTAACAAGGTGTTCCAGCAACACACTTCACTACACACAATATCTCGGGACGAAAAATATGTGGAAAACTGTGAACTTGTGGCATTTGTGTGCGTCACAAAACTTATAATTAATGCCGTGTTTTTCTTCCGCCTCACAAACACGCGGCCTTCCTGTGCTGCACGATTAAAAAAAAAAACAGAGATATTTAGATTAGGATCAGCGGTGACCCATCGCTCACCGCTGACACACAAACACCTCTATTTTTACCTTTTGTTTTGGTTCTTCAGGGAGTTTATGACATACTAAGTCTGCCTCGCTCTTAAACGTCGATCGCCAGAATAATGATGGTGAAAATATTGATCAAACCCGAATTTATAGGAAAACAATAAATAGATTAATAAATAAGTAAATAAAATATTCCTCTAGTAATTACGCTGAACTTAAAAATGTTAATTGAAATTTAATGACGGTATGAAAGATGGATATGCAAAATCAGTAATGACAAACTAATGACCCTGAAAAATATCGGTTGAAATATACATTTTAGTCATGATCCGTATAGCTGATCGTAATAAATCTATTAAATGATAGTTCTTCATTAGGTGTCGTACTAAGGGAAATATATTTATACTTGCATTGAACGATAATAAAAGAGTATATTTATTTATTTCTTATATCTTAGTACTCAAGGCATCACCAAGCTGAAATAGATTTAACGTACTGGAGAAACTGTTATACATATCTGTAAATACGTCAAGAACAATATAGACCCTCCAATTACTCTTACTCTTTCAATCTCTTTATTTTTTAAACTTCTGTTAAAAAAAAAATTCAAATGTTGTTTCTTCCTCGTTCATCACACAGCCTTTGGTTTACTCCTGTCGCCTCACACAATACCCCCAGCACCATTACCACCATCACCAACACTATCACCACTATTACCAACACTATCACCACCATCACCATCATGAACACTATCACCATCATCACCACTATCATCACCACTATCCATATGAGGCGCCACACCGTCTCATAATTACACTTTACACAACCCGACATTAATGTTCATCAAGTGAGCTTTGGGGATTCACCTCAGCGTGAGATAAATACTCCACTTTGATCCAGAAAAAGTCTCTTTGAAGATATATCAGAGTGTGGATCTAGTCTCCTGATTAACTCACCTCAAATACATGTATACAAACACTCCCTAACCCAATGTACTGGCGCAGTTCTCATCATCAAAAGAAAAAAAAAAAGAATAGATGTAAAAAATTCTCGGGGAAAAAAAAAAAAAAAATCCTTGAAATAAATATTGATCAAGTGAAGAAAAAAAAAAAGTGTGTCGGGTTCAAAGGTTTCAAAGTTTAGTCTGGATTCTCTCGAGTCATTGGTCTAGTTGGAGCGCATTTTATGTTTAGATTCTGAGGAACTTAACCTTGTGACTCTCTCTCTCTCTCTCTCTCTCTCTCTCTCTCTCTCTCTCTCTCTCTCTCTCTCTCTCTCTCTCTCTCTCTCTCACCACCTTCCTTCCCCAACACTACAAAAACGTCACATTACATTACTACAGATAACAGAGCAAAAGAGGACATTAGACTGATTTAGTGAAGGTTTTGAGGCGGTTAACTGAAGAGGAATTAGATACAGTCTTTGAACTCTATAACAGAATCTATGTGATAAATTATGGTCTTTCTATATCAATACTGTAATGACTCCTGGTTGGTTAAGGCTTATTGATATCTTGGAGTAAAAATTGGAACGTCACTTTTATTTATTTAATTCTCGTATGTGTGTCCATTTTATTAATCTTTTCTTATTGTATTTTTATGTTATTATTTTCTATATTATCTTCCTTCTTTTATCCAATTCTCTTAATTTGTTTTTTATTTATTTTTTATCTTATATTTATCTGTCATCAATAATTATGAGGATTTTTATTTTAACTTCAACATTTTTATTTTTGTATTTTTATTTATTTACAACTCCATAATTTTTTTTACTGTTTAATTCTTTTCAATGTTATTTTCAATGTTTTTATTTAATTATCTGTCTCTATTTAATTTACCTCTCCTTTTCGATGTTATTTTACCATTTTGTACTTAATCCTGCGTTTCACTTTTTATTTAATTCTTTTTCGCTATTCACTTTGCCTTTCCTTGTAAATATATCAGTTTTATGACGTAGTACCTGTGCTGGAGGTCACCTGAGGAGGAAGAGTTACCATCAGCCACTGGACTATCTGGCTGGCTGGCTGGCTGGCTGGCTGGGGGGTAGAGGTATATTTTTTATCTATATTTTTTTTTTAATTGGCGTTTACACCTCACTGAAGGCCGGTGTGTTGTACTACTAGTCTGAAAGTCCTCCCCCCCCCCCCCCCCCACTCTCTCTCTCTCTCTCTCTCTCTCTCTCTCTCTCTCTCTCTCTCTCTCTCTCTCTCTCTCTCTCTCTCTCTCTCTCTCTCTCTCTTTCTTTCTTTCTTTTTTCATTCTTAACACCCACCATTTTTCTCTTTCTCTCTCAGTTTGTGTATGTATGTATGTATGTATGTATGTATGTATGTATGTATGTATGTATAGTATACTTGGTACCCACCACAAAGACTGATCACTTGCCGCTAGAGACCGTTAGTGTGAACAGCCAAATTGTCAACACAAAAAATCAGACCATTTAACTACCTGTACTAACAACCCAATTCGGTATTTTCACTTCTCATTGTAATCGTTGGTAAGATAAAATAGTATTATGAATAACAATTACAAAATCGTAGAAAACAAACCAAAAGTGATGAATAATTGGCCACTTCACTATAAAGTACTAAGCAAACATCATCTTCTTCTGCACTACACTACAATCATTCAGTACAGACTCAAAACCTGGGATGCTGCAGCAAGTTAGGTTAGGTTAGGTTAGGTTAGGTTAGGTTAAGTTAAGTTAGGTTAGGTTAGGTTAGGTTAGGTTAGTTAGGTTAAGTTAGGTTAGGTTAGGTTAGGTTAGGTTAGGTTAGGTTAAGTTAGGTTAGGTTAGGTTAGGTTAGGTTAGGTTAGGTTAAGTTAAGTTAGGTTAGGTTAGGTTTGATGTATATTTATAATGTTTATATATGATGCCAGGTCTTGAAGGAGCCAGCCGTGCTCAAGAAGCCACTGTGAGATAACTCTAATTCGTCTTTCTTCATTAAAAGATATTCCCGACATATATCTTCTTATGTTTTTTAGTTGGAGTTGTACAAAGTTTGTTAATGAGGGTCACGAGTGGAGTAGAAACTCGGGGTTAGTTTACTCAGCAACTCGCTTGGTATTTTATTGTTTCCGGCACGTATTGACCTTTCCTGTGTGAGGCCAGACCAGCGACGTGAACTTCTTGACTACTGTACTGGCGGTGTATAATTCTCTTACACACACACACACACACACACACACACACACACACACGTTATACACTTAGTACTAAATAACACATTAACGCGCTACACAAAACATTCAACATTTTATAACAGAATCTAAGAATTAAAGATGTCACTCGTTATTGAATGACGAAATAACGTAAATTTTTCTCTTTTTCCTGTTATAATGGAAATGAATAATTATTTGTAGAGTTATAGTAGTTAGCACTGTAGCTTGTCGCTCTAGCTGTGTGTCTCCTACAGTAACTACAGCTCTCGTTTGTAGTTCTAGCATCACCTGAGGTCACTGCAATTGTTTCCCTATATTGTGCTGTCAGTCTAGAACTCCAGGAACAAAAAAACAAAATAGTCAACCCTTAAAAAAATAACTCGCTATCGTATCAGTACAGAGGGGAAAAAAAAATTGGTCTTTCATCGTAAAAATAGTTTATATACTCTCTCTCTCTCTCTCTCTCTCTCTCTCTCTCTCTCTCTCTCTCTCTCTCTCTCTCTCTCTCTCTCACAACGTAACCCTCTTATAGCCCCATCTATCTACCTCACGTCTTATGCAACACTCATACCAAAACATGAACTATACCTGAAGTGTTTGTCGTCGCTGTGACCACGAGAGGAGTAATAAATAAATAAATACAGGTTATATGATGAAGAAGGTGAAGGTCAGTCTGGTGCTGCTGTTGACCCGGTAAAAAAAAGTGACCTCCTCCCTCCCTCCCCCCACGTCATCAGAGACAAAAATAATAACAACTACACAAACAATAACAACAACAAGTAAGAAACAATAATAACAAATACAACATCAATAACAACTACAGCAGCAACAATAACAATAATAACAGTAACTCAGTAAGGTATTGAAGTTGTAGGTCGACGGTTGTGAGTTTTCTTTTTTCGTTTATTAAAATTTATTTATATTTGTATTTTATTGTTTTTTTGTAGTTGGTTGTAATGAGAGAGAGAGAGAGAGAGAGAAAGAGAGAGAGAGAGAGAGAGAGAGAGAGAGAGAGCCGCATCAAGGAAGGGACAAGACTAAAATACAGTCAACTTTAAGTATCAATGAAAAAAATATATTAATCAAATGAAAAGAAATCAAGTACAAATATTTCATAACTCTTAATTAGAAAAAAACTCAACCTATTTAGTATTGAGAAACTAAGAACAAGAAGCTATCTTAAGTAAATACTTAAATTAATGAAACGATTTAATAAAACACGTGGATTATTTTATCATAATTATAAGCTAAACAATTATGGAATGACACTTCAGGTAATGTCAAACAAATGGATGTTAAGTGAATTCATCTCTATAAAATCAATCTGTCGTGGCTTCATACCTCACCCATGGCTTCATACCTCACCCATGGCTTCATACCTCACCCATGGCTTCATACCTCACCCAACCACAGGAAGAACAGCATCAAGTCATCCTCCCGTATATAAACAGTAACTCAAGTATAGTATAGAGCTGCGATGTAACGTGGGTGGGTGGGCGGCCAACTGACACAAGATCACGTCAGGAGTGGGTGGGTGGGTGGGTGGGTGGCCAACTGACACAAAATCACGTCAGGAGTGGGTGGGTGGGTGGCCAACTGACACAAGATCACGTCAGGAGTGGGTGGGTGGGTGGCCAACTGACACAAGATCACGTCAGGAGTGGATGGGTGGGTGGCCAACTGACACAAGATCACGTCAGGAGTGGGTGGGTGGGTGGCCAACTGACACAAAATCACGTCAGGAGTGGATGGGTGGGTGGGTGGCCAACTGACACAAAATCACGTCAGGAAATTGGTTTTGCTGAATTTCCTTCGTCTTATAAGAAGAAATTAAATAACACGAAGGCAATGCAATCACGACCCCAATTGTAGTTCTGTTGTATGTCCCTTAAAGCCGGGTACAGAGGCGTCGGGGAGACAAAGAGTCGATTCGTAAATACCTTTACATGTGACTGTGTGTGTGTGTGTGGGAAACCATGAATGGCATCAGTGCTCCGGTTTTGAAATTTTATTGGATTCCTCTAATTCTATTCTTTTGTTGGTAGCTCTTTCCCCCCTTCCCTTCTACCTCCTCCCACTCCTTTTGCTCCTCCTCCTTCTCCTTCTTCTCTTCCTCCTCCTATCACCTCCTAATCCTCCCCATCATCATCATCATCATCCGCCTCCTCCCGTTTCCTCTTCCTCCGTCATTATAAATCCTACTATATCAACTTCAATTAAAAACAACTACCTATTATACTCAACCTAACAATTTGTAACCTCATAATAAAGAATAAATGACTCTAAATCTGACACAGTTCATCCAAAGTAAATATAAATTTCTCTCACAGTAAATACCCAAAGAGATTTTTGTTCTACTGTATCAAAAAACGAAATTATTTTCTTATTTTTGCGTTGACTTTATTTTGTTTTTCTGCCTAAAGTTTGGGAGTGACAGACAGTATACTGTATAAATATAAATAAAATACATTGTTGTGACCTCAGGTGATGGTGGACAAGAGGGATAGTTACTAGAGACGACCTACAGTGGTGACAGCCCTAACACAATAACAACAAAAATTCATGTTTTTTCCTTTGTTTACACGTTTTGTTGACACCTGCCCTTTGAGACGCACCTGAAAGTTGTGTCCAGTACAGGTAAATATTGTGGGGAGTCACCATTAGTAGTTAAATCTTGTTACTGTTTTGTGAATTTTCCTCAGAATAACTCTACTCAGGTGTGTGTGTGTGTGTGTGTGTGTGTGTGTGTGTGTGTGTAAGAGAATTATACACCGCCAGTACAGTAGTCAAGAAGTTCACGTCGCTGGTCTGGCCTCACACAGGAAAGGTCAATACGTGCCGGAAACAATAAAATACCAAGCGAGTTGCTGAGTAAACTAACCCCGAGTTTCTACTCCACTCGTGACCCTCATTAACAAACTTTGTACAACTCCAACTAAAAAACATAAGAAGATATATGTCGGGAATATCTTTTAATGAAGAAAGACGAATTAGAGTTATCTCACAGTGGCTTCTTGAGCACGGCTGGCTCCTTCAAGACCTGGCATCATATATAAACATTATTAATATACATCAAACGTGATGAAATTTGGTTGTATAAATCTTTGTCGGTAGAATTATTATTTTTTCATTCAACAAATTCGAAAAAAAAATCACTTTTCCTTCTAATTCACACGATCGGTCAAGCACTGGACAGACTTACATAAACCCTTTAAAAAAAAAAATATAATCCCAGTTTAATAAAATCCACGCGAGGCAGTTTATGACCCTTGTCCCGTAGGTGGAGACTAGCGTTAACACGTTACCATAAGCTACGCCGCTGTACCACTGGATCGATATGTGGTTGAGGGAAGAGCGGCACAAGGTTAGAACGTGTACTGTACTGTGTGTTAGAGTACTGAGAGACCTGGCTGTATTTAGTGTGAGATTGAGAGACTTTTTTTATCTTTATTTCTTCTTTTTCCTATCTATCGTTTCTCTGTTTATTTAATTTTCTCTCTATTTTTTGGTCTCTCATTTTATACAACCCGCTTGTTTTTTCAGAAAGAGAGAGAGAGAGAGAGAGAGAGAGAGAGAGAGAGAGAGAGAGTGAGAGAGAGAGAGAGTCACAAGGTTAAGTTCCTCAGAATCTAAACATAAAATGCGCTCCAACTAGACCAATGACTCGAGAGAATCCAGGGTAAACTTTGAAACCTTTGAACCCGACACACTTTTTTTTTCTTCACTTGATCAATATTTATTTCAAGGATTTTTTTTTTTTCCCCCGAGAATTTTTAACATCGATTCTTTTTTTTTTCTTTTGATGATGAGAACTGCGCCAGTACATTGGGTTAGGGAGTGTTTGTATACATGTATTTGAGGTGAGTTAATCAGGAGACTAGATCCACACTCTGATATATCTTCAAAGAGACTTTTTCTGGATCAAAGTGGAGTATTTATCTCACGCTGAGGTGAATCCCCAAAGCTCACTTGATGAACATTAATGTCGGGTTGTGTAAAGTGTAATTATGAGACGGTGTGGCGCCTCATATGGGTCGTGGTGATGATAGTGGTGATGGTGGTGATAGTGTTCATGATGGTGATGGTGGTGATAGTGTTGGTGATGGTGATGGTGGTGATAGTGTTGGTGATGGTGATGGTGGTGATAGTGTTGGTGTGTGTATTCTGGATGGTAGTGGAGATGTAGCTGGTTCTGGTAGCGGGAATAGTAGTAGTGTGGATGGTGTCAGTGTGGATGGTGTCAGTGTGGATGGTGTTAGTGTGGATGGTGTCAGTGTGGATGGTGTTAGTATGAACTGAAGTAGCACAGTATATTAAATTTATACAAAATTAACAAGTGGGTTTGTCCCTATTGAGTGATTACCTCTGTCATAACAAGAATACCCCCACTTCCGATAAGAATTATAGCATAAGGAACCTAGATATCTTGTCATTAGTAAAGGATTCGGGATACAAAGCTCTCGATAACCAACAAAAGACCTTCTTGAGTCAATATCTGGACCAGTGACAACAAGATTTCAAACAGGAACTGAGATGCGGTTGAGATAAACTCCCCTGAATCTCTCTCGAGTTTAATTTTACGAATGAGTGGCCGAGTCAAGGAGAGAGATAGCGAGGCCTACAGTAGTTACCCCTGTTACTGAATCCATTATTCATCTAATTGGTTTACATCATTCACTACTACTTGTAATTATTCTTTCACAGACCTTCCATTTATCAGAAGGTCTCCAGGTCTTTGTACAATCAATATGCTCTCATGCTAAGATTCTTCATCAAGGAACATCAGTATTTATTTTAACCTCAGTTTTTTTTTTTAAACTCTAAGAATACTTTTTATGGTTTAAGTGTTAGTGAGTTTAGTGGTGTTTTAGTATATCTAAATCTCGTTTGAGTCTCAAGAGAATTTGTGTTGATAATCTTTCTCAAAAACAAAATTAATTCCATTCCTTCTTGGTGGCTACTGAAGGAAGCAATTTAAACCATCGTAAGTTACTCCTCCTCCTCCTCCTTCTCCTGCTCCTCTTCCTCCTCCTCCTGCTCCTGCTCCTGCTCCTCCTCCTCCTCCTCCTCCTCCTCCTCCTCCTCCTCCTCCTCCTCTTCCTGCTCCTCCTGCTCCTCCTGCTCCTGCTCCTCCTGCTCCTCCTCCTCCTCTTCCTTGTAATGGTCGGTTCACAGATTTTACCTTACCTTTGTTGACACCAATATAAGATAAAGTAGATAATGAATGTTTATCTTCCTTTGTTTACCAGAGAGAGAGAGAGAGAGAGAGAGAGAGAGAGCTCACTAACAAGCTTGCTTTTACAAATGAAGACCTGCAGGTACCTCATCTTACCTGGCTCCCAATTAAGGGCGAGCAAACAAACAATAAACGAATGTTATTATAGGTGGTGACAACAGACAGTCAGACACAGCAGACAGACAGACAGACAGACAGACAGACACACACACACACACACACACACACACACACACACACACACACACACACACACACACACACACACACACTATCATCTATGAAAAGGAAAGAATGACGAACCCCCAAAAAATAATTATCTCTCGGCTAGGATGCAACTCACTCGAACTCAGACCACAAGAATTACCGTAAAATAATAAGAAATTCTCTTTTCTTTTGGTACTAGATGGAGTTTATCTAATCACCCTCAACAAAATCTGGTCTCGTTATAGGTCGAGCGAGGAAGTGAAAATCAATATGAGTTCGTTGTCAGATAAAAAAAATCAACAATGAAAGAAATCTTGTGGGGAATTTCTTCTGTTGTGTTATTTAATGTGAGAATAAACTGATCGTCCGGGGGTTAGTATAGAGTGTGGGGTTGTGGTGTACTTATATACTTGATTTACTGTGTGGAGTTCTTGGTGTTTTATTTTAGTGTTTGTGTTTGGTATATGTATGTGTGTCTTTCTTTATTTTACTGCCAATTCTTATTTCCTTCTCCCCTTTTCCTCTTCTCAGACATTGGGTATTTCTTATTTATTCTCTTTAATCTTCATCTCTTCCTGTTTCTCATAATTTTTTCTCATTTATTCTCGTCATCTTTATCTCACCTCTCACTATTTCCCTCCTCTCCCGGCCATCATCACGTGCCAGAGGAGAGGAAGATAATCTCTATATCTCCACAAGATTCTCCCCCTCACCTGTGCGTTGTCATTACCTGCCGCCCGTATATCACAATTAGGCACTGATCACAGGTAATATTTTGTCTAACACCGTCACACCTGCCACACCATCTCCTCTACCACCACCAGCACCTCCTCCAACACCACCATCGCCACCACCACCACCGCTAGCACCGCCACTTTCAGCACCGCCACCTTTATCGTCTCTTGCCATCAGCACCGCCGCCGTCACCACCACACCACCACCACACTCTCTCTGTTGAGTTTCACTAATGCCAAGGTCTCTCTCTCTCTCTCTCTCTCTCTCTCTCTCTCTCTCTCTCTCTCTCTCTCCACTAATTGTCTTTTGCCTGTTATTCTTTCACTCTTTCTCTTTCATTACTTACGGTATTCTTGTCCGCTTTGTCGTTCCTTTCTTTCCTATTTTTCTTAGTGTCTTTCTCTTTTCCGCTTTCCCTTTTCTTATTAATTGTATATGTCCGTTTGTCTGTCTGTCTCTACACACACACACACACACACACACACACACGCACACACACTTTATCAACTTTCTGGCAACCTTGGTCAGGAGAGGTCAAGTTAGCTGCTTACCTGCGACCCCATAGAGCTTTACATAATCAATTGTTTTTCTCTAGGTGCTGCTTTTACGAATGCCCTTCCCTAGCCTGGCCCTGACCCCCTTACCAGACTGAGTGACCCCGATTTTACGTCACGAATAGACTGAGTGACCCCGTTTCTATGTTTCTACCAAACTGGGTGACCCCGTTTTTACGTCCAAACCGCGAAGTGTGACCTGAATTATTTACTGGCATGACCTGATCTCCCACAGCGCCTCCGCCAGTGTGTGTGTGTGTGTGTGTGTTGTGGTGGTGGTGGTAGATGTTAAAGGAGGAGTCTGACAGGGACACGGTAATGATCTTACAGGGAGAAGACCTCGTGTACTGCTCTCATGTAATCCACTTGCTTACGTCCTGTGATTCCATTGCCACGTTTGATTATTCAGGCCCTGAGAAGTGTTGGTTGTTGCTGCCTGTAGTCGAGGCTATGAAGGATAATGTTCCTATATTAATTTGGTGACAACTATACTAAACTCAGCTCTCAGGGAGAACTTGGTGATTTAGTGAAGGTAATTGATAATTTAATTGGCTACATATGGTTGAGTTTACTACAGCAACTATAGTTAATATAAGCAGAGGGAGATAGAGGTTTAGTGAAGACGTGAACACTATTTTTTGTTAATCTTACGTATTTATAATAATTATCATGTTTACCTTAATGTTATGTGACAGATTCCTTACCTGGAAATTTTTATATATCTTTCCATTAGATTAACGTATAGTCGTGTATTACCTGCAGAATACATATAGGTATACTGATTATAACACTATCAGTATATTACCAACACTTTTACTATTGATTTGTAGTTGCCAGTGTCTCCCCTCCACCTGTTGGTTAGTTTCCCGTTTTCTTTATTGCGTTTTTTTTCGTTTTCTTTGTTCGTTTATCTTGTCTGTTAATTGTTTGAGTTTCCCCGGAATTTTGTGGGTCTCTCTCTCTCTCTCTCTCTCTCTCTCTCTCTCTCTCTCTCTCTCTCTCTCTCTCTCTCTCTCTCTCTCTCTTATGGGCTATTATTGTTCTGATATTCTTATTATTACAGTTGTCTCACTATTTATCTTCCAATAAACGTTAATTATCTGTTCCTCTCCTCTCTTTCTCATTATGTCACTTAATATTTTGTTTTATCTATTTCTCTCTTTATCGTGAATATATTTTTGATTTCGTTTCAATTTTAATTTCATTATTTCTTTTCTCTTCTCTCTCTCTTTTTTCTTTGATTTTGTTTATTATTCAATTTCCTCCTTCGTTTTTGCCTCATTTTTACGTTTTATTCTGATTCCATTTTCTGTTCAAATTTCCTGATTTTTTTCTTCTCACCATATCGATGATTCTCTCCGCCGGGCCCAGCAGCTGTTCCTTTGTGTCACTTAAGTATTATATCTGGTTACCGGCTGTTCCTTTTGTTACTTAAGTGTTCATCCTGTACACCAATAGTGCCATAAATACGTATGATATAATTGTTATGAAAGTTATTAATTTATCTTTGTAGTTCAGTAATTAATGTAGACGTTAAAGAACAATTAAATGTCTTAAACTTAATGAAACTATTGTTGTTGTTTTGGTCCTTCACTTGTCAGGGTGCTTCAGTGATGTTCATTACGTCTTACGCTTCAACACCAGACAACTTTTAGATAACTAATTTAAAAATGTTAAAAAAGAAAAGGGAATTATTTTTTTTGTCAATTTTTTTTATTTATTTATTGGTGTTTCAACTTTCGATAAATTTATGCATTTCTTACAATATCATTTTCTACGCTAGACTAAAACTTTGAAATATATAGAAAAATAGATTTATGTGATTTTGACGTAATACTGAGAACGATTGGATATGGTATAGTGTGGTAGAGTGTACAGGATACTTGAACTGACTCTACTTGGTGGTCCTTCAACGCTTAAATCCCGCAGTGTATTAGATGAGGCTTAACAACCTTCCATTATCACAAACAGTCCTCGTTCAAGATCCCCTACTCATAAGTTCGTGAGTTGAATCCTCCTCGTAACTGAAGTGAGGGATATAATATTTAACCTGTTCAATTAAGGTACAATAAGAAAAAAACTGCAGGTGAGGTGGCATCAATCTGCATTTGACATACCTTAACGAGATGTGGTCTTTTGTTAGGGGTTTTTTTTTGGGGGGGGGGGAGGGATATATTTTGCTTAGGAATCTTTAAGAACTTTTAACTCATCCGGAGGTAGACCTTGAGATATGAGAGGTGAGGGTAATGGAGGTATAACTCAGCCAGTACTCAAGGTAAGGCTGGTGCTTCTCAATACCCCCCAGCACGACGAGTGGACACGACTTGGGTACTAAACGTAATGAGTAATATAATACTCAGTAACTTATTATTATACGATCATTCCTGGACGTCATTTTTAACCTTTTTCTTCTCGACTGTTGAAGAGGAACGAGAGATTTAACGCTGGCCGGAGCGACAAGTCTATTCTATCACCCGAAGAGTCTCACTTTTATAACCTGTGACCGAGTTATGTGAGGCCAAACACAACAACGCCTCGGTCCAGTGTTCTATGATGTACTTGTGTTTATGAATAGTAAATATGTTGGCGTTGTTGTCGCTGCGTCAGAGTCTTTTATTTATAGAGGTGGTGACGTGGTGCTCTGGCTAGCAGTGTAAACAAGAGGCGGTGGAGAGGTTGTGGGTGACGTGAGTAAAGAGTTCACCTGTGCTGACGACAACACAGAATAACGTTATTTAATTTGCCCAGAGAGCGAGGGACAATTTAACTAACTCAAATAGTTTACCTGAAGCTGAAGTTCTTGGAAATTTATCAACTTATTGTGTACTTGAAGGTTGTAACTTATTCTTTGTTCACGTTTAGAGTCTGAGGTACAGTACTCTATCACCTCAGCGTCTGCCTCAGTGTAAGACAAGGGTGTACTGTGTAAATGAGAACTAGAGTCAATGTGATGGCGAGGGTGTGAGCACGTGTTGACACAGCAAACATGATACGACGCTCAGCTGTTGACAGTGTCGTGAAGCAAATGGTCTCTCACTGCCTTGTGACGCCTCCTACCGGGACTGTCACACAGGTCATGTTGGTTTATTACTTTACCTGAGCCTTTAACGGCACCTTATGCTGACAGGTGTCTTTCTTTCATCTCAGGTGTGTCGTGACCTGATACATACACAGGTGACTGTTTACTTCAGGTACATACGACTAGGTATACAGCTTAAGGTCGTCAACGACTTTGGCACCAAATTATTACATAATAAATTACAGAACCAACGTGAAATGCCTTACATCTGATAACTTCACTATATAGCAAAAACTATTCCACCATTAAAAAGAGTCCATCATGTTATAAAGCTATCAGGTTATTCTCTGTACAAGATAACACCCTCACACTCCTGGTCAATATCTCAGAGTTGTGTTGCTCTGTTATGTTGGAGCTGTTCTTGTTTGTTCTGCGGCGGGATGAAACACACACACACACACACACACACACACACACACACCATCAAAGATCAATTTACACAGGTATTATCATCAACTCTGTATTCACTATGGCAATAACATCTGGTCGTCTGAATGTACATAATTCTGCCCGAGTGATAGGTTATTATTGATGTGTGTGTGTGTGTGTGTGTGTGTGTGTGTGTGTGTGTGTGTGTGTGTGTGTGTGTGTGTTTCTTCATTCTCTCTATCTTCCTGTACCGTCATGTATTTCTCTTTATCTCTTGTTCTTTTTCCTTTTTCTCTCCCGTCTCCTTCTTTCTCTCCCCATCTCTCTCGACTTTTTCTTATTCTATTTTTCTCTTGTCTCTAGTTCTTTCTTTTCTTCTCCGTCTCTCTTCCTCCCTTCTTCACCTGCGGATATCACACTCATTTTCTCTCTCTCCTCTCTCTCTCTCTCTCTCTCTCTCTCTCTCTCTCTCTCTCTCTCTCTCTCTCTCTCTCTCTCTCTCTCTCACCACCTGAGATAACTTCACTCCACTATTGTGTTGACAAAGTTTATGGTCGACACTTGTCTTGTGCTGTAGTGAGTGTTGGTGGTGTGTCCTCCTGCAGCAGCCCAACACTGTCTCTTGTGGGTCACTCCTCTGTCTACTAACCTTAACTACTCACTTAACGACCTTAGTTGTTAGAGTGTATTAATATATTATAAACCCAATACCTTCCCACACTATTAATCTCTGAGTTACCGGAACCTGCCACAAGAGGTCAGTCACAAGGTTCATTGACCCACCGTCCACGTTTGACTTTATTTGTGATCTGTCGGTGCGCTTATGTCCCCAGCAGGTGAAGCCTTTCATCATTTCTCCCCGGCTGCCACTCCCACAGTCTAAGATTCCTGTCGCATCCTGTCGTAATTTCTCACCTGTAAATGGTCTCCTTTCCAGAGTTTTTATTTCCTGTGTGATATTTGACTCTTAAGATGAGGTCAGAGGTCAGGTGTTGAGGAGCCTGTGGAAGAGACTACATCAGGTGAGAGAGAACCAGCCATCACAAGTCTTCTCTCACCTGGTCTAGATAAAATGGTCGTCTTGCTTTGCTTCCGGGAATTTTACCTGTTGAAAGTATTTTAAGATTACATTCAAGGTGTGTGTGTGTGTGTGTGTGTGTGTGTGTGTGTGTGTGTGTGTGTGTGTGTGTGTGTGTGTGTGTGTGTGTGTGAAACTTTACACGTCTATAACGAGAGAGGTGAGGGGAAACGTGTGTGACCTTTAGGGAAGCTTAAGCGTTCAATGACCTTACCCTGACGGAGGACTACCATCATTCTTGTATTCCTCCGGCCGTAGCCACAAGCACAACCTGCAACCAACACTCACCCATCGTCATCATCGTCATCATCATCGTCATCATCATCGTCGTCATCATCTTTGGTTGGGTATTCCTTACTCACGGGAGAAAATTCATCATCAAGACACACACACACACACACACACACACACACATCCTTCGCCATAAGCCTCGTAGCACCATAAGATATAACCCAATTAAGTATTTTTATGATGGACCGTGGTGCGTCACCTAGCCCAGCTGAGGTGAGGTACTGGATAATGAGACGGCGGGACAACTTATCTTAGGCACTTGTGGTCATGCATCAGCCGGGAATAATATTTACGAAGGAGAGGAAATCAATGTAAGGTACCTTCTCCCCACCTTCCCACACCCCTTCCACCCCTTCCACACCTCTTCCCCCACTCACCCCCTCTTCCACTCGCCCCCTCCACCTCCCACTGGGTTTGTTTGTTACTTGAGATATCGCTGGTGTTTAAAGACGAAGGAGTCGAGGGAAGACTCTAGGCATCCGCTTGGCTTACACCTTGTATTCCCCACACACACACACACACCCCAAACGTTTTTCCCTTCATTAAATACCTCCATTGTGTCTAACTACCATATCTTTACACCACTAATTCATCCTTTGGTAACATTGATAACTTCTACATAATTCACACTCCTATAATTCTACGAGGGGGGAGTAATAATCGTTCTGTAGCAAGAGAAATGTTGTAGGATTATCCAACAGGGTTAATTTGTACTGTAGTTTGTATTGTAATTGAGAAACGAATATATATTATTTTTTAGAGGAATTCGTATAAGGATATACAGTAAATTATCTTCAACATAGGATACTAACTGAGAGGGATTACCGTGTGTGAATGTGGTTCTTGAGAGGGATTATCGTGTGTGAATGTGGTTCTTGAGAGGGATTATCGTGTGTGAATGTGGTTCTTGAGAGGGATTACCGTGTGTGAATGTGGTTCTTGAGAGGGATTACCGTGTGTGAATGTGGTTCTTGAGAGGGCATTACCGTCTGTGAATGTGGTTCTTGAGAGGGATTACCGTGTGTGAATGTGGTTCTTGAGAGGGCATTACCGTCTGTGAATGTGGTTCTTGAGAGGGCATTACCGTCTGTGAATGTGGTTCTTGAGAGGGATTACCGTGTGTGAATGTGGTTCTTGAGAGGGATTATTTACATTTAAATTGGGAGAACGTTCAATATGACCAAGGCGGATCATCTGCCTCTCTCTCTCTCTCTCTCTCTCTCTCTCTCTCTCTCTCTCTCTCTTAGCCAGACCATCAAAAATATAATATGAAATAAAAAAAAAAAGAAGAATTATGTAACATGGAGGAAAATCCCGATAATAAGAGAAAAATAAAATCTACAATGATTCTTCCTGACGGCGTAGAGGGAAAACAGGACTGAAATATTCACCTGTTCTTATTGATTCATTTGTTTATTGGTTTATTTATTTATTTTCCCCTTGACTGATAACAGCATCCCATCTCCTACCCAGTGTTTTTTTTTTTTTTTTTTTAGATTAAGTCAAGTTTATAATATTTTCGAGCGGGATAAAACGTCTCACACAGGAGCCGTAAGATCCATTAAGGTTGACAAAGACGAAGTTGAATGCAAAAAGCGAAACTCGGGAAGGGAGAGAGAGGGTTAGAGAGGGAGGGAGTGGTGAGGGAGAGAGGGAGGGTAAGGGGGAGAGATAGGGGAAGAGGTTAAGAGGTTAAGAGAAAGAGAGAGAGAGACAGGGAGAAAGGGGAAGAATTTTCGTCAGCATTTTCAGGGTTAAGACTATCTCCCAGCTCAACTTTTCCACAGCTTTGAAGACTCGTGAAAAATAAACGACTCTGACGATGGCTTGAAACCTTCTCCTCCTTCTACTGATGGACTGGATATATGATAGCCATTTAATGTCTCTGGTAGTGATGCCTAACGCCTGGAACACCCTGAAAAATATTAAAACCTCACTATTAACATTTGCTGAGTAGATTATGGAGGTAGGTTGAGGGAGGGGTAGGGGAGGTGTGGGGAGGGGAGGTGGATGGAGAGGGGAGAGGAGGCGGATAGGGAAGAGAGGAGACGGGAGGAGAGGAAAGGAGGAGGATTTGATTCTATTTGAAGTAGGTATAAACGTAGTAGGTGGATGGTGGGGGGGGGGGGGGGGAGGATCTGATGCTGTTGGTAAGTGTTATTGAAACCTTTATATAATTCTTTTTTATCTTCTCTTAGTATCCTGTCTGTGTGTCTGTCTCACTGTCTTTTATTATACTTGTTCGCCTTTCAATTTGTCTGTCTGTCTCAAACTACCTGTCTGTGTTTCTTACTGTTTTTAGATCTATCTGTCTGTTTCACTGTCTCTCAATACTAAAGACCAAAGTGAAAGTGTTAAGTGCAGACAGTAACTCTCTTGACCAAAGGAGAAAGAGAGAGAGAGAGAGAGAGAGAGAGAGAGAGAGAGAGAGAGCGAGAGAGAGAGAGAGAGAGAGAGAGAGAGAGAGAGAGAGAGACTGCACACTCACTTGCTCACCTTTGTTGTTATTTACACCTCCTCTTCCGCTTCTTCTTCCTCCTCTTCTTTTCTCTTCCCTTTACTACTACTACTACTACTACGACTACTATTACTACTACTACTACACCACCTCACTTTAACTTCCTCGTACAATACCTATTAAACAACTTCACTGTTATGTTATGCCATATTCAGCAGTATTTTAAGCCAGTGTTGTACTATATATAACCACTGCAAAACATCTACACAAAAAAAAAACACAACGCAACGCAACGCAACGCAACGCAACGCAACACAACGCAACACAACGCAACACAACGCAACGCAACACACATGGATATACTGTACACCGACATTCAACTCAGTGAAATGTACATCGATGGATCTGACCACCTTCCATACTTCAGTCAACAGAGATGCTTTTTACGTGTGTGTGTGTGTGTGTGTGTGGATATTTTATATAATTTTATGTCATTTTAAATATATCATCGCCTTTGAAGAATCGACAATGGAGAATTTTAATATTGATAAAATGTTAAATACAATATAAAAATAACCACACTACTCAAAATTTGATTCTTATGGATATAGTGACACAGGAGAATGGTTATAGAAGCAGGAAAAATGGTTATATAAGGAAGGAAATGGTTATATAAGACAAAGAAATGGTTATATGATGCATGAAAATGGTTTTACTTGATAATAAATGTTTCACGGTAGATAACTTGTGTTGTGTAAGTTTTATCCGTGACTGAAACATAGTGCGTGTGGGGGAGGGGACGTCCAGCCTGAGTGATGGGTGGTGAGGGGGAAGGGAGGGGAGAGAGAGGAGTGATGGGAGGGGAGGAAGAGAGTGTGAAGTGATGGGAGGGGAGGGGGAAGGGAGGGGAGAGAGAGGAGTGATGGGAGGGGAGGGAGAGAGAGAGGAGTGATGGGAGGGGAGGAAGAGAGAGGAGTGATGGGAGGGGAGGAAGAGAGAGAAGTGATGGGAATGGAGTAAGAGAGAGAGGAGTGATGGGAGGGGAGGGAGAGAGAGAAGTGATGGGAGGTGAGGAAGAGGGAGAGAGAGATGATATTGGTAAGGGAGGGAAAGAAGAAGAGTGAGAGGAATGAGGGGGTGAGAGAAAAGAAGGGATAGGAAGGTAGAGAGAGGAGAGAGAAGAGAAGGAAGAAAAGAGAGAGAAGAACGAAGGGAATGGACAGAGAAGAGTAGCCTAAAAAAATAACAACAAATAAATAACATTTCATATATTCCCATAGAACTTTATAACACAGAACAACATTATTGCAAGTTATTAGTCATAGCTTTAATAACAGTCATTAAGTCAGTCTGTAAACAACAACACACTTTACACCTTTATTGCAGTCTTAGAAGTTGAGAAATACAGGTATATACAGGTAGATAGATAATTAATGAATAAGGACAAAAATACCTCAATACAGTGATATTATTTTGCGTCAGGTGATGAGAGTCTCTTAATAGGGGGAATTTTACACCCAGTTAGAATTCTAATTAACAGTATCTACCTGTGTTATTAATCTCTGGGTTACGTTGATGTAATTTTCCTAAGTACATAATCGTATTGAAGGAATTAATTTGGTGTACTCAAGGGTTAAGTCTTTGTACTCAACAGATTAAGTAATTGAACTCAAGACATACATACATACATACATACATACATACATATATGCATATATACATACTTACATACATACATACATACATACATACATACATACATACACCATAAAACACTTAATATAACCATTAATAAACTGTATCATGGTGAAATAGTTGAATAAATCGGAACAAACTACAAAGAACACATATTTATCAGTAAAGAATACAACACACATCTAAGCAAGGTCTTTATACACGAAAACAAACACAGAAAAATATGGATAAAAAACTCTTAACATTTTCACAAAGCCAAATAATCAATCAGTATGAGTTGGTCAATAAAAGTTTAAGTTTGTCTGATAACGTCACTTAATCAACCGAGAAATGGATCTCACCTACCCTAACCTAACCTAACCTAACCTAACCTAACCTAACCCAACCTAACCTAACCCAACCCAACCTAACCTAACCTAACCTTACCTAACCTAACCTAACCTAACCTAACCTAACCTAACCTAACCTAACCTAACCCAACTGTCAGCTACAACAAGAGATGAACTTGCAAGGATCGTGTGTTTTTCAATATAGGAACAAGTCTCAATACGTGTGTGAAGTGAATATTTTGGTAGACTGTGTGTGTGTGTGTGTGTGTGTGTGTGTGTGTGTGTGTGTGTGTGTGTGTGTGTGTGTGTGTGCGTAGATCTGAGTGGTGTGGCTTCTCTCTATCTCTGCATTAGCTCTCAAGGTTACCAATTACCTTCAGTATTGATCTTCTCTCAGCGACAAACAACTGAGTTCATTCTTATGCAGACGACTCAATCCCTTGGTAAATTTCTCCCTCTGTCTACTTCAATGATTCAGGGTTAAATTTACAGCGACAGACAACAAACACATCTCCCCACTCTTGGGTGCATAACCGAGTGAGGTGTATTTATCTTCAACTTAACTCGTAATATACCGACTTATTGAGAACCTCCTGCCGATTATTATTGTTTTATACACAGCGTGGGTGTACTGTAGCCTCAGACAGTTCCAAACATCTTACTTCATCTTTAACTAGAGGTCGTCTGAGTGAATAGTTTTAACAGGGGCTCTTGTCTTACTACTACTACTTTTTTTTTTTTTTTTTTTTTTTTTTTTTTAACGTGGCCTCCAGCCTCCCCCAATAGCCACACCTTCGCCACCATTTATTTACCTTAATATTAAATATCCTAATACATAAGAAACTATCCTATCTGTGTTAAATTAGTTGAGCCGCAGATCTATGCGGCATTCAGTGACTGTAGCCTCATAGTCAATATCTGCAGCAGTTGTCGGAGTAGGGGCAGAAGCTCTCGTTCCCCTAAGGCAGAGCAAAGCCGACCGAAGGAGAGAGAAGGACAGTCGACATCTCATCCAGGCTGTAACATAACTTCTGGGCTGCTGCTTCTGTTCGGAGATCAGCTCCGCGAGTCTGGCGTAGAAACATCTTGCACTTGGGCCCATCCCACCAGAGGTTGTGAACACTAGAGGAGTGAAGCTGCCTTGATCAACATTTTGAATTCTCTCCCCATATGCCCTTCTCTTGTCGTTCTCGTTCCTCCTATGTGCAGCATCGAGAGCTAGGTTACGGTGACAAACGGCCATGGGATCAAAAATCCTGATGTCGAAGAAAGCTCGCTGTCCCCGCGTCCAGAATCCTCGAGCACTGACGTCCACACGGGCTTCGTTAGATGTGTTTGAAGTCCTGTGTTGGAAGATCTCGCCATCCAGTGGAAGGAGGGTCGGTTCTACTATGACGTCCCGGCAGATTTCCTTCAACATATTTGCTGTGAGATCCCTTACCTCGTCATGCCTCATGCATATGAAGCCCCCCTTCTTACAGACCATGGCGTGATCGCCATCATAGGAATAGCCACACACGCATTGGGAGGGCAAACCATCTACTGGCCAACCGTACCTTAGAGCAATGGCATCTGTAAATTCTTGTTTGTTAAGGCTGAAACCATTTGCCCTTATCGGTAACGTAGGTAACCAGTTCGAGGCGCCCACCTCCTGCGCTATAGCTACTTTTTTCTACTACTACTACTTCAACATTCCCTGTGATTGTTTTGACCCAAAATCCAAAAAGAACTAACCAACTCCCTCAAACTCTCTATCAAAACCATTATTACTATTGAACCTCACGTAGATGAACACCAAATGTATTATACACACAAAAAGAAGAAGAATTAAGCGACAGGCAATAACTCTTACCGTGGGTTCATAAATTCATACAATGTGAGGACCGATAACGAGAGAGAGAGAGAGAGAGAGAGAGAGAGAGTTGCGTCTTATCTCACACATTCACACCCATGAATCAACCAAAAGAAGTGGAGTATAGGAAATCGATACCTGACCCTAACCAACCCCCTGACCCTCACCCCCTGACCCCCCCCTCTTCCCCTTCCCCCTGACCCACCACCCTGAGAGACCCACTTTTTATTTCGCCACTTGACCCACCCACTCCTACTTAAAGAGGAGAGGGTCAAGGCCTCCTAACTCGATATAAATCTTTCATCACTGGCCTCGGGGGGCGTGTGAGCGTTCCTTCTACTTAGTTCTGACTTGAAGTAACTTTAAATCCTCGCTTGATTTTTATTTTATTTATTTATTTATTTATTTATTTATCGGAGTTTAACCCAATGTCTTTTACTGAGTTTATTATTATTATTATTATTATTATTATTATTATTATTATTATTATTATTATTATTATTTTTGTCGTTGTTATTGTTATTACTTTTGTTGTTTTTTGTTACTGTTGCTGTTATTATTATTACTATTAATGTTGTTGTTGTTGTTGTTGTTGTTGTTGTAGAAGTATCTGTGTGTGTATTATTATTTTGATGTCATGTATATTACAGTCTTAACTACTACCTTAATTATCATACCATAACACGTAAATCACTACACGCACGCCCTCTTAAACCACCTCACTGAACATCACCTTAAATTACCACACACAACCACCTAAACTACCACAGAGAACACTACCTTTACCGTAATATATAAAATGTAATTAATAAGCTCTACCCCTCACCACCACCACCACATAGCACAGGTGTGGTGGTGTCCTTACCTGCGTCTTACCTGTCTGGGCCTTAATACTCGTAGTAAGTCTTCAGGGTTCACCCCACCGTAACATAAAAGCCCTACTCTCGCTTTTATGGATATTTTACCTGTGAAAGGAGAGTCTTAATTAAGGTATATAAAAGAGGAAAGAGGTCAGTATGGGGCTACAATTACCGACATCAAAGAGGCTCTGGGCGGTATGAAAAAGGAACTGTGTTTGTGTTCTCGTAATAGAGGGAAATAATGAGAGTGTGAAGGTAATCGTATATTCCACCATCAAAGATTCATGTTTTTCTTTCATATATTTCTCGTTCAGTTGTTACGGGTCTAATTTACATGGAAATTGGAAGAAACTCCGCCATAACTAGTGACCTGTTTGCTTTAGTCTGTATTTGTATTCATATATGTAAACATAAATAAATAGCTGATGGTAAATATTTATTATTTAAGGAAAAATATTATAATCAAACTGAATAAGAAATTAATGTTGAAAAAGAAAATAATAGTTTATATTTCAGAGGACGAAAATATGTCACTCAAGATCATTAACGAAATCATTAACGAGATCATTAACGAGATCATAAACGAAACCATTAACGAGACCATTAACGAGACCATTAACGAGACCATTAACACACATATCTCTGGCACGTTAACCTTCAGTACATCACAGCACTACTAAATTAACCAATGTCTGAGGGTCGGCTACCCACCAACTCTCGACCCATACAAATTATTAGAGCTGTCTTTACCACACCGTCCCAGTATCTACCTTCCATCCCTTGGCCCTACCGTCATCAATCTTACCAACCACCGTCTCTACCATTATCCCTTCATGTTTTTTACTACACGGCTGTGGTGTCTAGTTTGCATTCTTTAAATATCCAGCGTTTCTCTCTTGTTGTCTTGACTTGTCTTAGTATGATTTTTGTTTTGTTTACGTATAACTTTGCTGTATCACTCAACTCTTCGTTAGTTTGTACATAGATCTTCACTATCCACCATAAGAACAGACTTTGTTTAATGGATATTTGAGGTTACTTTGTTATTACCTATCGTTCCTCGTCACTCCTTATGAGAACTTATTGCTTTTCTCATTAAAACTTATGAATAAATGTTATATGGTATTAGAGATGACACACAACTTTTTTTGGTTTATTTTGTGGTCTAACCGATTAGTAAAACCGTTTCTTACTAACGCTGTAGTTCTCTAATATCAAATAACACCTTCAGTAATTCTAATATCTTGATCGTTAGTCTGTGTTTCTACTAAGATATAAATAAGTTCATTATAATTTATTCCTACAGAAGCTTTGAATATTTTAATCCACTTTCACTTATGAATCGCTTATCAAAGATTCTTTCCTTAGTTCATCATTCATTTTTAAGTAATTTTCTTTTATCTCCATTGTCTCTTTCATTCGTTATTTCAATTAAATTCACGTTGAATAAAATTTTGTCCTTATGGCTTAACAATGTAATTATCGTAAATTTGGTTGCAGTTAAATGCTCCACTACTTTTCCAGGTAAAATCACAAATATTGACTTCTTGGAATTACCTGGAGGGTCACCTTTGTATAGTTAATTAACGTAATTAAACGTATGAAGTCATTACAGAGTTGATCAGCCAACACTAGTCCTCATTATTATTTTTTTATTCTCTGCTGCTTCAACATTTTTTTTTAAATATTTTTAATTTGAATAATATTTTTTTTATTTTCTCTATTGTATTATCATCGCTATTAAGTTCGTCTTCATATTCTGTTTATTTTCCAATTTATTCTTCTGCTTCAACAATAATCATATCATCACTTTTCTCTCTATCATTCTATTTTTATCATATTATTTTATTGAGTAAATTTATCCTTTTCACACATTTTCCTTTGAGTTACGTCACCTCATTATCTTGCATCTCCTTGTATTTCTTTCTGAGGTAATTTGTCTTCAGTCTTACATTATATATCTCTTTATCACCTCTTGTGTACCTTTAGAACTTTTGTCCCTCTAGCCGTTTTCTTTAACATTACATTTATTTTAGCCAGCACATATTAGCTTCGATTTTCTTTCGTCTTTTAATGAGTCTCGTTCATTTTATTATTATATTATAGGATTTTTCCCATTCCATCTCTCTTAAATGTCTATCTTTAACGGTTAGTTTAGGAACGGACTTAACGACCTTAACGTACTTAACGACCTTAACGACTTAAATTATTGAAGTGTAGTAACAACTATCATCAACATTACCTTACTGTTTCCTGACCTTTAAATCCTTGCTACAATAATCCAGTAATCCCATAAATCAGCTTTGGGTCTCAGTTTTAGGATTTCTCTCCCAATATTTTCTTTCTCGTCTTCTCTAAATCGCATTTCCTGAAGTATAATGTCTCATGTAAGATTCATATGATGTAGAATTTGTTACCTTTGATATTTCAGTATTATGATAAGTATTTTTTCTTCTTCTGGGAATGTGACCTCCAAATAGCCCCCATGGTCGAGTATTATACCTCCAAATAGCCCCCATGGTTGAGTATTATACCTCCAAATAGCCCCCATGGTTGAGTATTATACCTCCAAATAGCCCCCATGGTTGAGTATTATACCTGCACACAGCCCCATGGTTGAGTATTATACCTCCAAATAGCCCCCATAGTTGAGTATTATACCTCCAAATACCCCCAATGGTTGAGTATTATACCTCCAAATAGCCCTCATGGTCGAGTATTATACCTCCAAATAGCCCCCATGGTCGAGTATGACCTTCAACCATGCCACTTGACCGAGGTAATGTACAGTATATCGCCACAAACACCCGACTGAGAGACGCTACACAATACTAACACTTGATGACGCTACACAGGTGTTAAATAATGCAACTTGACCATGATTTTTAACATTTGCATACTGTAACCACCCTGTAAGCTCTCTCTTTACCTGTAATTATCACCTGTGCCTGACCTCTATTGTCATTTGTAAATTGGGAGAAATAAAGTACTATAAGTTTGTTTGTTAAGTGAAGTAATGAAAACAAAATATGGGAGGGACATTGTTGAATTGATGGTGCGTTTTGGTTTTTCTTTTCCCCGGCAGCTGTTTGTCTCTCACGGTGACTTGTGTTTGTGTTGGACCCACAGGAGCTGAGGCCGCTGACAACTTTGTTTTCTCTTCTGTAAACCCCACCTCCCCACCCTTCCCCCCCCTCCCCCTCACCGCCTACCACCCACCCCACCACCACCCACACACCACTACCTACCTTGTACTTCCTCATCCCCACCCCCTGTCCCTCCCACCACTCCCACTCTGTCCCCCCACTCTGTCCCCCCACCCACTATCTTCACCTTTGACCACCATCTCCCATCAGCCTCCACCCTACCCCCTCACCCCTACCCCTCACCCTACCCCCCCCCCTCACCCCCTACCCTAAGCTAGAAACCAAAGAACAGGTAAACTTAGGAAATATGCAGTTTTATATGACCAGTCTGTAGAATTTAGATAATCCCATAAATATCTTTGTTATTGCGTGCATACGATATTTTTATATGAATTCTTTTTCGTGTGACAGAATATTACTGTGTGGAGAGTTAGAAAAATGTACACACACACACACACACACACACACACACACACACACACACACACACACACACACACTACCCATCTTCGTTAAATATATTCATTAAAAAAAAAATCAGACGAGGACGCACACAAAAGTCTTCATTAAAATACCATTAATCACAGCAGCTTGATCACAAACATAGATAAGACTGAGGCATGTGTAACCTCTTCCCCACTCGCCTCTGTCTCTCGCCTCGCCCACAGAGATAAAAATCAAGTCATAAATCTGGTCTTAGAAAGGCAGTTAAGAGAGAAGCAAGAATAGTTTACCCTTAAGGAGTTGACAGTTACCTTTACTATACTGGTTAAATTAGTATATTATTAGGTATTTTTTTCTTACGGGATTGATGATAATGTCGTGAAATGTTACGTATCTTATATTTTTATCTGTTATATAATACTGAGGTGGGTTATAGATTTTTATAAGACGCCCACTGATGTGTGAATAATAATAATAATGACAATGATAATGATGATAATAATAATAATAATAATAATAATAATAATAATAATAATAATGACAATAATAATACAACACACTCGGTAAGTAACGTAATACCCTGACTATTCAATATTTACGGTTCTTGTTATTGAAACATTATCAAGGTTACAACATTTCCCTCCTAGTTACTTAATGAAAGATAATAAAAAGATTTGTTTGCTGTGGTTAATATATAATATATGTTACAGTGTCTTCGCTCGGTTGTATAACAGATTGATGACTGTATGGGAGGTAATATTTCTCATTGATGACTGTATGGGAGTCGATAGTTAGGATATCTCTCTCTCTCTCTCTCTCTCTCTCTCTCTCTCTCTCTCTCTCTCTCTCTCTCTCTCTCTCTCTCTCTCTCTCTCTCTCTCTCTCTCTCTCTCTCTCTCACACACACACACACACACATGACCATTTTCTTTATTCCAATCGTTAAATATCCTTGATAGTGTCCGAGTGTATGAAAATAGTGTCATTAGAACTGTCCTTTCACTATCACCACTATTACCACTATCACCACAATACTAAATATATGTCAAGTAATTTCTTCAGTAAATAAATACCTTCAGTTTTCAATCCTTATTTTATTCAGACTTTAAAGGAAAAAATAATAGAATACACAGGAAATTTATTCTTGTTTTCTTTTCTCGTGGATTTTAACTTCAAGAACGATCCTAAAAATAACAATGCAGAGGTTTAGATCAAAGGTGTGTGTGTGTGTGTGTGTGTGTGTGTGTGTGTGTGTGTGTGTGTGTGTGTGTTTTACTAGATTGGCCCAAATGTTCACGACAGAACGCTTAGAGAATCTCGTCTTTCGCTCCATTGTCCATTGAATGTGGGTTAAAGTCTACATTGCCATATACAACACCACCTGCATCATCACCTGCAAGACTACGTACAACACCACCTACAACACCACTTACAAAACCAACCTACACCATCTGCATCACCACATACAACACCACCTACAGCACCACCTACAACACCACCTACAACACCACCTACAACATCACCTACAACACCACCTACAACACCACCTACATCACCACCTACATCATCACCTACACCACCTACATCATCACCTACACCACCTACAACACCACCTACATCACCAGCTACATCACCACCTACAACACCACCCAAATCACCACCTACAACACCACCTACAACACCACCCACATCACCACCTACAACACCACCTACAACACCACCTACATCACCACATACAACACCACCTACATCACCACCTACAACACCACCCACATCACCACCTACAACACCACCCACATCACCACCTACAACACCACCTACAACACCACATACAACACCACCTACATCACCACCTACAACACCACCCACATCACCACCTACATCACCACCCACATCACCACCTACAACACCACCTACAACATCACGTACAACACCACCTACAACACCACCTACCACACCACCTACAACATCACCTACATCACCACCTACCACACCACCTACAACACCACCTACAACACCACCTACATCACCACCTACAACACCACATACAACACCACCTACATCACCACCTACATCACCACCTACAACACCACCTACAACACCGCTTCAGAGTTTCTAGTTATCAATGAACCTTAATTACTCGCTAATGAGAATACTTAGATACAATTAACACGTGATTATGGAATTTAAATGTTGTTAAAAATGTAGAGAATTCTTTGATAATGTCTGTGTGTCTGTCTGTCTGTCTGTGGAATGCTCTGATATAGTTTCACTCTCTCTCTCTCTCTGTTTGTCTGTGTGTACCTTTCTCCATTGACAGAATTATTTGGTTAGTTTTTCCCCTTTCTGTACCTGTCTGTCTGTCTGTCTGTCTGTCTGTCTGTCTGTGTCTCGTTTCCTCTCTTTCACTATATGTTCTTTTTCTGTGCCACTGCTGTTCCCCGTTTGATGAAAGGCCTTTGGGTAGGGAATGGATGAAAAACGAAACATATCTATCACACAGAAAAACAAACACGTAAAAAAAATAGATGTTTTTAGACCCTAGCATGACAGAGTTGCTATGGTGAGATTAAGCCTTAAGGGTATGGACGGGTAAGAGGGAAATAATAATAATAATAACAAGAATAACATCAATACCAAAGATGACAACGATAATAATAATAATAATGATGGTGAGGTGAGGTAAGGAACAGGTGATATAAAAATGAATACAAATAAATATTACCAGAAAAAAAAATAACTTTAATCTTTGTTCTTAGAAATATAACCGTTCTTGTGGATATACATGACACATATATATACACACACACACACAAATACACATACACACACACACACACGCATACACACACACACACACACACACACACACACACACACACACACACACACACACATATGCAACTTTTATCTCTTTTGGAAAACATCAAAACATCGCCTTTAATAACTCAGCTTTGATGGTGGTAGTGCTGGTAGCTGGTTAGAATTCCTATATCTATCTATCTATCTATCTATCTATCTGTCTGTCTGTCTGTCTGTCTGTCTGTCTGTCTGTCTGTCTGTCTGTCTGTCTGTCTTGTTGGGTTAGGCTAGGTTAATTCAGGTTAGGTTGGGTTAAGTTAGTGTGGGAACTCATTTCACCAAATGGGCCATTTCACACACACACACACACACACACACACACACACACACACACACACACACACACACACACACACACACACACACACACACACACACACACACACACACACACACACATAAAGCGAACATAATTCTCTAATACACTAAGTTATGACCAATTAAAGTTGTACCACACATAATATACATCAATATATTTCGTATCGCTGAATTGAAAAAAATAATCCTCATTTGACCATGGATTAAAAATCGTAAAAAAAAAAAAAAAGTATTAAAAAATGGCGATATTCATACACTTGGTGGACAATTTGTGACGACTGAATAGGTTCTGTTTCCGTTATTGCAAGATCAACCAAATAAAGAAAGTTATTGGTAGAATTTGCAGTTTTTTTTTCACTATAGGAAATTTCTCATATGTGACTCAATGCATTTTTTTCGGTAATCTTTGGAAATATTGATTTTTATTTTGTTCGATATTCAGAGTCCACAAAATCGGATGGATGTGTTTTTGTGTATATATTTTCATTTTACTATTCATATACTCATTCGGGAATCCTAATGCCAGCCGATGATAATATTTCTCGCTTTATGGGAGTAAGTACCTAACCTAACCTAACCTAACCTAATCTAACCTAACCTAACCTAACCTAACCTAATCTAACGTAACCTTTTATCTACAGGTGTGTGGTGGTCGTGTTGTTTATATTCTCTGGTAAATTGTTCAACGTTTACGTACCTCTAAAACTCGATCCGTTGTAGGTGTAAATATATTGTTATGTTATTGATATTGTATTACATTTTTAATATCTGTTATCATCTTTTATTTTACTTATATCATATACTGTACATATATCTTGTTTCATATATCAAGGTGTAATTTAAGGTGTATTTTATAGGTAATTTTGAGTAATTTGCATATTGGCTAAGATGCAAAACAATATTTTCTGTACCGTGACTTAAAACGCTGAACAATATTAACATACGAGGCCAGACGTTCACGAAGGCCAACAAAAATATAACCTTTGCTAGCAGACGTTTTAATAGTTCAGAACTGTCACTCTTAATATATTATGATGCATTCGTAAATCGTCTTTCTGTCGTATAGTTAGAATATTTTTCCTACTTTCTGTCGCTTGGTTTGGATATATTTTTTTGTTTAAAGTCAATTTCCTGAAATATATAGAACATAGTCTAGTCAGCGAGCGAAGGTTGACAAGTGAATCAAACGGAAAATTATGGTTGGTAGAGGTTGAGAGAGAGAGAGAGAGAGAGAGAGAGAGAGAGAGAGAGAGAGAGAGAGAGAGAGAGAGAGAGTTAAAAGTTGAAAACAATTGTTGAAGACGTCGATATTTTTCTCTCTCGTACAGGTGTCTCCCTCTCACGGGGACTTGTGTTTGTGTTGGTCCACCAGCAGCTGCCTCTTGTTGACATCTTTCCATTCTTACCTTAACTTTCTCCTCCCAGCAGCCGAAGGAGCTCCACAATTCAATTAAACTGACGAGAGGAAAAAATACAATCATGAATTAAGCTGACTTGGACCAAAGAATACTGAATTAAGCTGACTAGGACCAAATAATGATGAATTAAGCTGACTAGGACCAAAGAATAACGAATTAAGCTGACCAGGACCAAAGAATACTGAATTAAGCTGACTAGGACCAAAGAATACTGAATTAAGCTGACTAGGACCAAAGAATAACGAATTAAGCTGACCAGGACCAAAGAATACTGAATTAAGCTGACTAGGACCAAAGAATACTGAATTAAGCTGACCAGGACCAAAGAATACTGAATTAAACTGACTAGGACCAAAGAATGATGAATTAAGCTGACGAGGAAAAGAGAATCGTAATATTTCTGGTATTATAGAATATTATAGACTAATAATCATTGATAAAAGCCGATGTTAATATCCAGGTTAACATTTCCTTCCTTAAATTAAACTTGTTATAACACTAAAATGTTTATCAGTCACTTTATTCTTATTTAACTTCTTTTACCAGATTTTATTCCCGTCTTTTCCTCTGTCCATCAATTGTTATATATTTGTTAAATGTTTATATTGTTGTGGGAAAAATGTTAAAATAAATTATCAAACGATAAAAATATATAAAAATAAATATGCACTTGTTTATTGTTAATTGGTTTTTAATGCTTAGTTTAAATGTATATATTTTTTTTTACCGGAAACTAGCTTAAAATCACAGCATTTATGTTATGTATTCATGACGCAAATGTGAACAAGAACGCAAGGATTTTATTTTATCATTTTCATATAAAATTTACATCATACACATTAAGAGACTGGGAAACAGATGTGCATTTCGCTAAACATTAAAATATATTTCAATCATTTACTTTTGTAGCGCGTTCTTTAGCAAGAGGTTGAGTGACGGTGTTAAAGACGGCATTAGAGAGAGAGAGAGAGAGAGAGAGAGAGAGAGAGAGAGAGATGAATAATGTGATGAATATGGTGATGAACATGATGGTGAAGATGGTGATAGTGATGGCGATGGTCATAATGATGGGGAAGATAATAATGATAATGATAACATGGTGATGATGATAATAATAATGAAATCAGATACGCTTATGTTTAGTTATACAGGTGTTAAGTCATTAGCGGTGCAGGTAATATTGGTGATGGTGGCTCAGGTAATATGGTGATAGTGTTTACATCGTTATATCGAGGTGGTATTGACTATAATCCATTAACAATACCACCACCATGTTAACAGTGAAGGCTACAGGTGTTAATTAACCAGATCTATGTACAGGTAGCGAGAATTGGCGGTGGGAATTTGCAGTATATATGTTTATCTATGTCCAAATTATGGATCAATCAATGTATCGAGCGTTATGAACCAGTACCGAGTCGTAAGGTTCACTAATACTAAGAAACATCGTAACCACAACGAGAAGAATCGAGCGTAACTATATAATTGTCTTGGTAACTTGAAGCTTCGTTTATATGTTAAGTGTGATTTTATATTATTTGTCTATATTTGTATACATAGGAATATTATTTTTAAACTCTGAATTGTGAATATAAGTAGAGGTAAACATCTAATTCATGTCAATAAAACAATTGTCAATATGCTTCAAAAAATTCCTCTTGGGTGTGTAAGTTGGCCTTTCTGGTGATGGTAATTTTATAAGGATTCTAGATTTTGATAGTGTAAATTTAGGTCAAGTTAGTCATCAGTTTAGCTCATTTGTCTATATCTGTCAGCTGCTCTGTTTATATTTGTATGTGTGTTATGTTTGATGTCATATAATGATTCTGTCTGATAATTGAAAGTGATTTACGAATGAGCTTTGTTATTCTTGTGTATTCTTAAATGTTGTTTCTTTTCTCCCAATGTCTCTATAAAGAACTTTGATCAAATGAGAAAAAATGTCAAAATAATATTATCTTCATGAACACAAGATGGCTTCACCTTCCAGCAGTGTATCGCTTCCTATAAATCCCTGTCATGTTCTCGGGTCATTCACACACACACACACTGCTGCTACCTGTGTGTTCCTCCCCTCGACCCATCCTTCCTATCTTCCTTGTTCTTCCTGTTTTTCTCTACTGCTTATGAATTTGTGAATGCATCTCTCTGTCTTTGTTTATCCGTATTCCTTCACTCTCTTCCTAAGCCAATTCACAAAGGTTTAAGTCACGTTAGGCTTAACTAGTATGGGGGAATGTGATTGTTCGGGCTTGGTAGTTTTTAATTTATTGCTGCACGACGTAGCAATTTCTACAAAACCAATTTGCTGGCCCAATCTTGTCGCAGCTGGCCGCCATCCCCTACCCTGGGCTGAACCACGCACGCAAATTGTTGGCTGCAGGTGACAACTTTTATACGTACCAGAATAGTGATTTTTGGGGTATTAGGTTCAGAGCCTCGACGAGTTTGTGTGTGGTATGCGTGTGTGTGTGTGTTTGTGTGTGTGTGTGTGTGTGTGTGTGTGTGTGTGTGTGTGTGTTATGCGTGTGTCTGTGTGTGTGTGTGTATGAAGGCGTCAAAGTTTTACACTCTTCCAGTATATTATTTTGTATATTAACATTATCGCACAGAAATTTTTTACTCGAGTTTGTATCACTAGAAAAAAAAAATACTTGAAACCACTAGTGACAAATGTACCTCGCAGGCAGAAAGACACCTTCTTTAATATGATTACTCCATCTCGCGTCTCTGACAATTCTCCTGCATCATGTTTATTCCTCACTATGTCACAGTTCATATTGAGAGACATATACCTCACTCATTGACTCACTTCATGTCATCACATTCACCTCAGATAGACAATTTCCTCCGAGGAGTGTGGACATGGTGCTATCCCCCACCTGGCTGGCTAGTGGGTCCATCTGGTGACTGTGGTGGTGGTAATGGGCCTGTCCGTCTCACCACACAGATAAACTACCAACGGATATGAACTAATGTGACTCGCAGAATTTCTCGCTCAACAGTTGGCTGATAAAGTCCAGAATGACGATATTATGTCGACCAAAGGTGCTTCATCCCTCCCTTCCTCCCTCCCTCCCTTTTTTCCTTTCAACCTCCCTCTCTCCCTCACCTCCCTCCCTCCCTCCTATAAGCTCCCTCAGTTATCGAGAGTGACAGCAGCAGTGGGCTCCCTTCTATTAATTGTGTGTCTCTAATTTAGCTGTGAATGGCGGAATAGACGGGGCTTGTCTGGAGGTTGTCTTGGAGGAGGTGGAGGAGACATTGTGAGAGGGAGAGAGGGAGAGGGAGAGAGGGAGAGAGAGAGAGAGAGAACACGAAAAGGAAGCAATGGAAAGAGAGAGATAACAAACAGACAGAGACAATATGATAATGAACCCAGGGGTGATGGGCTGGGGGGGTGGGGGGAATAACGAACGAGAAAGAAAACCTGTGGCAATTTGTCGGACGAGAGATTTACACACAACTCGATGCATGAATATCAGAAAAGCCTCGATGTGTAGTCAAACAATCCCAACCTGCTCTTTTAAAATGCATGATTTGACAGTTCATGGTTGTTACTGGGGCAATAAACTGCAATAAATTGTCACTTTACCGATATATTCCTCTATACTACACAGCACTATCAACGGAACACTTGGGGGAAAAAAAATATATACTTACTGATAATTGAAAGACGTGGGAGGAATTTAGAATGAGAGGAGAGAAGGTTGTTATCGTGTATTAGGACGAGTTATAGAGTGACAATAACCAGAGTTGTGAGGTAAGCAAAACGTCTTGGTGTGAATAGGTGCTGGGTGATGGATGGATGGATGGAATTTCATTAAATCGTTGATCATGAGAGTTGCTGCAGCGTAATGGAGATGAAAATGAAATGAGGATTGAGATGAGATAGAGTGGAAGTGATTGAATCCCATGAAGGAGGGTTGAGGAGGCAAAGGAGAGCAGGTCTTAAATGGAAAGCAAAATTTTATGAGGGATAAACATTGATTTTGTATAATGGTGAATTGTTAGGGTGGGGGGTGTGGGGTGTGGGTGGTGGTGAAGGGGATGGAAGGGACATATTTTTGTATGAATACCTAAACATTTTTATAAACGATTTACTGAGAAAAAAATTAGTTTTTTTTTTTTTATTTATCGAAGTGGGAATATTTTTGGGATGAGGGTTTAGTAGAAAATTAAAAACATGAATTAATATATTTCTACAACAGAAGAAACTTACTAAAAATTCCTCAAATCGCCTCTCGTTATATGTGGGCTTTCTACACACTACATACCAACATCAAACTATATATATATATTTTTTATTTATTATATTAAGGAAAATATCACAGAGAGATTACATACAGTTGTGGAATGTTATTTGTGGACGTGAACGATACGGACTTAATGTTACTACTACTACTACTACTACTTACTACTACTACTACTACTACTACTACTACTACTACTCCAAAAGCACTAAAACTCCCAGAATTCATTGGAGTAGAGAAAGTAGGAGTGGAGAGCGTGATCTGTGGAGAATATTTTCACAGCCGAGCCTCAAATGTGATGACTTTTGACACAGCAGCAAAGAAAATATATCCCACTTGAGATTTCAAAACTGATGACGTTATTTTCAATGTCATTTTTTGTGATATTTTTTTTTTAAGGATATACCGAGGTTCTATTGCCTGTAATTGATTGAGACTATTGGGGGATATTTATCACGTTAATGAATAAACTACTGTAAGTTAATCGTGATTGATGAAAGATATATTTGAGTCGAATAGATAATATCCTGACTATTTTGTGGAGACGCAGGAGACTTTTGACAACCGCGCCTGGGGTCTCTCTCTCTCTCTCTCTCTCTCTCTCTCTCTCTCTCTCTCTCTCTCTCTCTCTCTCTCTAAAAAAAAAGAAAAATCCTCCTGTCGCTTTCGTTCTACTTATGTCAAGTATAAGATGATGAAGTGATTGCAACGATACGCAGTTTGAAGGACACACTTATCTCTGCCACGTATCTCTCTACTCATCTGAAGCATTAGTTTATGAAGTGACAGCAGCGGTAAAGAACTTGGAGGACGCTTCACCGGGTAGTGGCAGCAAGATTGCAAAGTTGCTGAATATATATATACACCAATACTGCAACAAACACCAGTGCTTCTCCATCTAGCCAATACCTCATTAAAATCGGAACTCTTTCAAGAAAAGTCTAGCGTGAGGCAAAAAAAATAAATGAATAAATATATAAATATTATATATCAAGGGATGTTTACCCACCAATCTCACTTTTGCTCGACATCACAAAAATTAAAAGAAAAAAAAGTTACATGTAAAGGACTCGCTATTTACTTTAAACTCCAAAAATTCTTCTCGCCTCAACAATCCGGAAACAAGAATATAAAAGTTGGCCAATAAATAAATTTATTCTTGTGTAATAAAAAAAGCCAAAGATAAATATATACTTAGATGTATTTACCATATTTCTTATTTACTGACAGCATAACATTTCGACAGTTTTTGTAATCATGTGCCCACAAACACTCAGTCATGGTGTCGTATATCTGCTACAGTTCCGGAATTGTGAGAAAATTACATACAGTTTACCTGAAGGATATTGTGTCGGTGAGAAAGGCAATGACACCCAGAGTTCATCAACATCCAATACAGTTTATTTTTCACTCACATACATACGATTTACAACAGAGAAATCATCCACACTTCAAACAACTGAATATATGGATGAAGACACGATAATTTATCACGATTTAACCTCATTTGACAAAGATGAAAGATACTTAAGCCACTTGTCGTAAGGATGTACCAACTAACATACAGACTGACTTTGTATATGGTGACGACATTTCCGTGTTAGTTATGGAGTGGTTTGACCCACATGATCTTCCACCCTGGAAAATAAATGTAGTTTCAAGTTATATGATAAATTTACCGTCAGCAATGGAGTGAGATTGTTATATTATACTTCTGTGACTCAAAGTTTACATTGCTTCTCTCTAAATGATGGTTAAATCAGTAGGAAAATCGTTATCAGGAACTAAATAAAATATATCCAGATTACATATGATGTTTGGTGAGTAAATCTTGGATGAATGTTGCATATAAAAGTATATATCGGTCCCCAAACTACCATCACCGTATATCAAAGTAATATAACCTTATATCAAAGAGTAGTTTGACCTCATTTAACTTCGTCATCCAGTGAATAGTTTAACTTGTGACCTTACATACTGTACCTCGCTGTTTGAACGTCGGCACAATTTTCAGCTAACTTAAAGTGGTCCTTCAAACATGACAAACATATATTCAGAGCAATCTTTTCTTACGTGTGTGTGTGTGTGTGTGTGTGTGTGTGTGTTGTAAAGTAGATTATTTCCAATCTAATAATTGCTCCATTATAACCAAACTATACATTAATTACTTTAGGTAAGGTTAAATTGGGTTAATTAAAGTATTGGTGATATTCCATTATAGTTTATATTATCTCTACATTATTTTTCTTAGTATACATCAGTTCATATAAATTTTCGATGGAAGAGGAGGGTGAGAGGAGGGTAGGAAGGAAGGAGAGGGGGGGGGGGGGGTTACTATTGCTTACGGTGTACACATAACTAGTTAAAATTTTCCTCTTGTTTTGATCTTTTCTGTTTTACTGTCACCAACGTGTAGTGTTCTTAGCCTCGGGGTGTGTGTGTGTGTGTTTGGTCCTCCCGTAGACACCCCCTGTACTACGAGAGGAGAGACAAGGGAAATGTAGCATTATACTCCATACACTACATCGGTATACGCTTATGTATTAAAAGTGTGTAGCTATTTAATATATCTTCATGTTTGTTTTTGTATTTCCACTTTGTTATGTTTGTGTTCATTGAAAAAAAATATTCTGTACCTTATTGAATTTTTTTATTATATGGTGAGTGAATAAAACAATGATATATGTTGGAATTATTTAATATTTACCGTCACAGTATTAGTATTGGTGGGAAGAAAATATTGGTCCAATCAGTAATGTGGAATTGCCAACAGTACCTCACTTTGACTCGCCAATTTCTGAGTTGTGAGGCAAATAACGAGAGACTATTTCGAATTATCTCTCTCGTTCATACGGGTTCACGAATCATCCAAGGTCTTGATCCCTGAGTTTCGAAGCTCGTTTGGTTGGCTCTCCGGTTCATAAACTTTAATTCGGACCAATGAACCATGTGATTGACGCTACAGATATTCCACGTTTGTGCTTTATTCTTACCTGTGGAATTCCTTATGTGGGTATCGTCTTAATTATCTTGGCTACCTGGAGAAGTCTTGTGGCATCTGCTGTATAATACCTTGTTGTAGACTCTCTCTCTCTCTCTCTCTCTCTCTCTCTCTCTCTCTCTCTCTCTCTCTCTCTCTCTCTCTCTCTCTCTCTCTCTCTCTCTCTCTCTCTCTCTCTCTCTCTCTCTCAGTTTAGTTGGTAGCCACTGATTAAATTGTTTCACCTTTTATTCTGAATATACCGCCAGCCAAAGCACTTCCTTACAAATCTACAGCAGTTTTCACCATAATTCTCTCCCCCCCTCACCTGTATCACCTGTATCACCTGTATCACCACCTGAAGTAAACACATTAACCACCTAGATCAGACTACACTACCATATGTGCTATTTCCTACGACTCAACACCTACATCATCACTTACACACTCCTCTCATCACCACCACCTTCACACACCTCTCATCACCACTAGCCACTTCTACACCTACACACACCCCTCCCCATCCTACACCTCACCCACTACACCAACACCTGCACTAACACATTTCAAGAACACTACATATACACACTTAATAATTCCCCCCCTTCCCCTCCCCTTTCCCCCCTTTCCCCTTCCCTTTCTCCCCTTTCCCCTTCCCTTTCTCCCCTTTCCCCTTCCCTTTCCCCCCTCTCCTTCCCCCTGGTACAACACTACTAATTTTCACCTTCAACTCTCCAAGGAAGTTTTTAATTGGGTAAATGAGTCTGGTAATTAAGAGATATATTCAAGAAGCTCGTCACCACCTCTTGTTAGACCGGCCGTAGAAAAAGAGTAAAAAAAAAAAAAATGATGAATTATGGCGTAGAAATTCTTGTTTAATGATCTAAGGCGATTTTCTTTTCTTCTTTTTCAATTTATATCTGGGTTGGGTTGGGGTGGGTTGGGGTGGGCTGGGGTGGGTTGGGGTGGGTCATGAGCTGGATTTATAGTCTCTGAGGGAGTCATGGGTGGGAGACGAGCCATCACCAGTACGTATATCAGTCATAAGTCTCCACCATGAGTCTTGATCTAACAGTCATGACCTCTCATTGCCAGGGGTCACCTCATTACCTCACACCTGCATGACACAAGGTATACCTGAGACGGCCAATAATCATCATTACACCTGTACATTAATTACTTTATAAAATACCTAATTAGTGGCTTCTATGACTAGCTGTTAAACACAAAAGGGCTTTATAAACTTGATACACAGACTGACATACAGACACAACCAAACGGTACACAGACTGACATACAGACACACAACCAAACGGCACACAGACTGACATACAGACGCAACCAAATGGTACACAGACTGACATACAGACACACAACCAAACGGCACACAGACTGACATACAGACACAACCAAACGGTACACAGACTGACATACAGACACACAACAAAACAGCACGAGTTATATGCCCTTCTACTACTGGGTGAAACGGGACTCTGAAATAAGGAAAACAATTGTAACAGGGATTTTTGACGTGAAAATTGAAGTTATATAAGAGATGTGGTGGTGGTGGTGGTGGTGAGAGTGGTGGTGGTGGTGGTGGTGAGAGGGGTGGTGGTGAGAGTGGTGGTGGTGGTGGTGATAGTGGTGGTGGTGAGAGTGGTGGTGGTGGTGGTGAGAGTGGTGGTGGTGGTGAGAGTGGTGGTGGTGGTGGTGATAGTGGTGGTGGTGATAGTGGTGGTGGTGGTGGTGATAGTGGTGGTGGTGATAGTGGTGGTGGTGGTGGTGGTGATAGTGGTGGTGGTGGTGAGAGTGGTGGTGGTGATAGGGAGGGTATTATTATTAATCTTATATGTCTCCCTTATGAGATATTCAGCAAACACACACACACACACACACACACACACACACACACACACACACACACACACACACACACACACACACACACACACACACACACACACACACACATTTTCTCTTCTCTCCTGTGGTGTTTCATTCACCCGCCTGAGCTCAATTTACACTTAAATTGAAAGTAACTTTGGGATGACCAGCCGTTCATACTGGTGATAGTCGCTCTCTCTCTCTCTCTCTCTCTCTCTCTCTCTCTCTCTCTCTCTCTTTCTCTTTCATCCACCCACCCGTTCTCTCATCTCACCTCTCTCTCTCTCTCTCTCTCTCTCTCTCTCTCTCTCTCTCTCTCTCTCTCTCTCTCTTTACGTAATCAATATAAAAAAAAAACACAGGAAAAACCTCATTGAAAGCTAAGACACAAATGATATCCAACATTTCCCGAACATAGAAAAAAGTGATTGAGTTTAAGATATTCGTATTTTTTTTTTATATCACTCTATATACGTTTAAGATGCCTAGGAGACCGTGATATTGGCTGTTGTGGTGTTGTGGTGTTGAATGATACAATGAATCGTGGTGTTGTGGCGTTATGGTGTTGTCTATTGAATTATATAGTGAATCGTGGTGTTGTGATGCTGTGATTTTGCTATTATTGGTGTTGTTGTTGTTGTTGTTACTGTTGTTGTTGTTGTTGTTGTTGTTGGTGTTACTATTGTTGCTTACGTTGATTGATAGTCACTAATAACTTACCTCACACACTAAACCAAGCCAAGTCAAGCCAAGCCAACAAGTCATGGTGAGTAGCATTAAGCGTGAGAGTCAGGTTGGCCAGGCAGGAGAGAGGATCAAGGGGGAGTCAGTCAACCAGGGGGTAAACATACCTAATAGGTCGACTCACATAGAGAGGTGATGAGGTCGTGTAGAAGCTGGTGACCGCAACACACTCTGGCTGCTCCATTAACGCACTCTAAATGGTAGCACGAACACGCTGTGGCTGCTCCATTAACACATTCTAATGGTAACACTAACACGCTGTGGCTGCTCCGTTAACACACTCTAAATGGTAGCACTAACGCACTCTAATGGTAACACTAACACGCTGTGGCTGCTCCATTAACGCACTCTAATGGTAGCACTAACACGCTGTGGCTGCTCCATTAACACACTCTAATGGTAGCACTAACGTACTCTAATGGTAACACTAACACACTGTGGCTGCTCCATTAACACACTCTAATGGTGGCACCAACACACTCTAATGGTAACACACTTTAATGTTCCACTCACATACTTTATTGGTAACACACTTTAATGTTCCACTCACATACTCTAATGGTAGCACACTCTGGTTGGTGTATTATCACACTTTGCTACTCTACCAACATACTCAACGGTCCCTCCTAACACACTCTACTGGTCCCCTAACACACCCTAGCTGCTCTACCCAATTGACATATCTTTGAATTTTTTTTTTCTGTCTCGGGGGAAGAAAGTCAGTTCATCTTTTTTTTTTACCAGGTAATAACTGTGATTTTAACATGTATACTTACCATACAGCGGTGTGTGTGTGTGTGTGTGTGTGTGTGTGTGTGAGAAAATTGAGAGACCATTTTCTCCACCACCCCACCCACTGAGAGACCATTTCCTCCACCACCCCCACCCACTGAGAGACCATTTCCTCCACCACTCCACCCACTGAGACCATTTCCCCCACCCCACCCACTGAGAGACCATTTCCTCCACCACTCCCACCCACTGAGAGACCATTTCCTCCACCACCCCCACCCACTGAGAGACCATTTCCTCCACCACACCCACCCACTGAGAGACCATTTCCTCCATCACCCCCACCCACTGAGAGACCATTTCCTCCACCACACCACCCACTGAGAGATCATTTCCTCAACCACACCACCCACTTGTGCCCACGTCCCTACCAGGTTTGTCCAAGGGAATGATTGTTGTAGTTATGAACCTCGTCTCTCCCGACACCCACAGTCTCTCTCGGAAATGAAGAAATGTGAGAATCTCTGGCCTTCCCGTTGTTGCCTCCTCTAGTGTGCTGTTTAGGTCGGTAATCTTGATGTTCTTGGTGGTCTCTGTAGCCTCTATGTGCACCTATCTGTTAAGTCACGCTGGAGGAGGAAACTCAAGGTGTATTTATATTATTTGGAGAATCTTGTTAGAACATCAGTGGTCGTTTACGTGACCAGCCTAGAGGAATGTGTCGTAGAGGTCGAAGGTGAGGGACAAAGGGGTGAGGGTTTTGTATATATTAAGACACTAATGTATAGTTTATTTAACATAGGGGCTGAAAAATAATATTGTATAGATTAGATAGATAAATAAATATGGAGAGAGAGAGAGAGAGAGAGAGAGAGAGAGAGAGAGAGAGAGAGAGAGAGAGAGAGAGAGAGAGAGAGAGAGGAGTAATGTTTCTTCACAGACAGAAGATTTGGGGTACGCGAAATCTCTGAGATAAATATGCCTGTTTTTATATGTGGTTCTGTGTAGTTTATTCAGCTTCCTGTGTGTGTGTGTGTGTGTGTATGTGTGTGTGTGTGTGTGTGTGTGTGTGTTTATAAGTTAGGTTAGGTTAGTACTCATGATTTTTACCTACAGATTTTATTACATTAATCAACATTGTTTACGTCTGGTAGATTCCCCCCTCAAAAAAAATAAATAATAATAATAAAATAAATAAAAATATGTTTAATTATTTATATGAAGTAAATATCTTGAAAAAAAAATTGAATTATATACATGTATTTATTACTAAACATAAAACTTGTCGGAAAAAAAAAGTTTTACTCCTAGCAGAATATTCTTACATTATCTGAAAAATTTCCCAACCTTTCAATGTAATCAGCCGCCGCATTGGTTGGTGGAACAAGTTGTAATTCAGCTAAAGTTTGTTGCAGTAGCCAAAGTCCCATTATGAACTTATAATGTTGGTTACCCAGCGTAGCATGAACAGATTCGCTTACATATTGACGCTGTTCGTTTTCCGGGGAGAGGTAAATTTTGGAGGGGGGGGCAGGGGGGGCAGGGGGGGGGGTAGGGGGCTGGTCCGGCTAGTGGAAGCTATGTAAAACCGGTGATGGGGGTCGGGGGTCGCGGGGGGGGGGGGTACGGTATGATAGCAAACTGCCTCAATATTGTCCTCGTGTACAGGCAGTTACGATGTTGTGCTGTCATATCGTTCACTTGAATAGTCATTGGAAAGAGTGTTGCAACATCCTCTTGAGTTTTCATGAAGCGGCGGCGATGGTGTACATGTGGAGGAGAACAACATGACGAGAGCCAGGAACATGTTCTATTGAGTATCACTTGTTCTTCTTGTTCTGATTTTTTTATTTCTTTGTATTTTTTTTATTCCTTATTTGTGTTCTTCTCTCTCTCTCTCTCTCTCTCTCTCTCTCTCTCTCTCTCTCTCTCTCTCTCTCTCTCTCTCTCTCTCTCTCTCTCTCTCTCTCTCTCTCTCTCTCTGTTCATAACATTAACTCCTTCAAGTCCTCTTCATTACATTCACTACATTGCAACACACACACAGACTTCAACTACCATGTTTCTCTAGACACAACACCACAACATGTTCCACTTCATCCAATGTTTACACGCACAGAGAGAACTTGACTTCATCGCTACCGCATATTGAATTCACCCTCACATAACACCAGACAGTGATATTACAGTATACATTCCTACAAAACTACAACACTACAGAATGACTATACATCATAAACATCTACTAAACTACAAAACACCAGAATACATATACATACAATATACTATACTGCCCTTTATACACACAGCTACAAAACAAGTCAATTCATTCCATCACTTGTAAGGAAAAATAAGCTTTGTATTTCTCAAGTGATGCAGTGTGGTGTTGTCCTGTGCCTGGCGATGACTGGCGCTCGTGCAGGGAACACTATCAGTATTCCTGACACATAGTTGCAACTTACTGTGTATTTTTCGAGTTGTATTTTTCGAGTTGAAGAATTTTTGAAGTTGTGGTTGAAAGACGACTTGGATAGGAAACGTGTTATAGTTCACATAAAGTATACAGTGAGAGAAATATCTAGTGTGTGTGTGTGTGTCTGTGTGTGTGTCTGTGTGTGTGTGTGTGTCCTCCAGCCTAATCCCGACTTAATCTGGCAGGATACTAGTCGTTTTATAGATTAATATCTGTATCTTGATAAATAAATGTATGAATGATCTTTACATGCCTACAGTGACGATCATATAGATGACACACTACTGTACTGTACACCAATAACCTAACCTAACCTAACCTAACCTAACCTAACCTAACCTAACTTAACCTAACCTAACCTAACCTAACCTAACCTAACTTGACCTAACCTAACCTAACCTAACCTAACCTATTAAATTCTCATTAAAATGCCTTATATTACGAGAGCAAAAAATGTTGTTAACGAAATTGACTCACTTTGATCATATACATATGTGCTAATTTCCGTTGAGTTACAGCAACATTTATGGGGGGTGGGCGGGGGGGGGGGTAAATTGCCCCTATATTGCCAAACAGTCCGTAGTGATTACTGGCTTAATTGCTCGATAATCTCCACAACGCGTTACATACACGTTCACAGATGATTACTAAGGAATTTATCACCGTACAGGGAAATGAAATCCAATATATATATATATATATTAGTGTTGATTTTACCAATAGTAGTAATTGTAAGTTAGGTTAGGTTTGGTTTGGTTAGCTTAGGTTATGTTAGGTTAGGTTAGGTTAGGTTAGGTTAGGTTAGGTTAGGTTAGGTTAGGTTAGGTTAAGTTAGGTTCAGTGTTTGGTGAAATGTAGAGAAGGATTGTCCAAAGTCTCGTTAGTGACTCATCTCAACTTATATCCAAATGTTTCGTTATACAGGGCCTTCGTTACTGGGACGGAACCTTTCGTTTTCTTTCGTTACGTTTATAATCAGTTTGTTATTACCGTTAAATCTTCTATACAAATAACTTAAAATATCTCTCTAAGTCATATAATTACTTAAAAGCTAGAATTTTTTTTAAGTATTGAAGCTTAAATCATTAGACTTAAAAAGCTTTATTAATAAGCTTACAATATCCCAAGCTAGGTGGAAGAGGTATCGTAAACACTGAATAATCTCAATTTACCATACACACTAGTCTTGGAGTCTGTGTACAGGGTATGTATTACTTCCTATAGTGTCACGACTCACTCCAAGTAATACCCAACTTCCAGGTCTCTCAAGATTGGAACTTCCTACACATACAAGAAAATATATTAGTCTATTTTATATCATATACTTTTATTATCAATGTGTCTATTTTTTTCTTTTTGTTTTAGTTGTTTTTAAGTTTTTGTTTATTTTTTTGTTTGATAAGGACTTACTTAATACATTTACTTTGCTCTGCCATCTGTAACAAATACTGTACTGTTAATTAAGCTTCATCAATCCACGTATCCAGGTAGATAATTGACAATGACATTGGACAGGTCTACGGGATAACCACACAGATAAAAACTGTATATGAAAGGTCTACAGTTAGCACTTCCTCCGGTGAATCATTGACATCACGGCCCAATTTGCATGTAAATTGGGAGAAAGTTTACTATGGCCGTCAGTCCATCTAACTACAATGTTTCCGGTGCTCTCTCTCTCTCTCTCTCTCTCTCTCTCTCTCTCTCTCTCTCTCTCTCTCTCTCTCTCTCTCTGTATGGGTAAATAATCTATTTTTATCATCATCTTTCACTCTTTCTGTTCTCTGTTCTATCTCCACATTATATCATAGTTCAATACTGTACAAACACAAGGTAACTCAACAAAATCATAAACATTCACATAACCACAATTTTTTCTTCTACCTCTTGATATCGTGTTCTGAAAACTGTATATTTTTTATGATTTGATTTGATTTTCTTTTTTTTTTTTATGTCGTCGTATGAATTTTGCCAGAGACGAAATGTATTGTTGTTGGAAGCAGCAGCAGCAGACGCGTTGTTTTGGCTTCAGGAGGAAAAACAAAACTTATATTTTTTTTTTTGCGAATATCTTGACTATGTTATTTTTGTGTGTGTATGTTTATCTAGACAAGGGATACACATATATATATCTACCTGGTTTGATTATCACATATATACATAGAAGATTAATGAACTACACACCTGTATGATGATAAATTGATTTAAAGGTATAATAAAGGTGTCTCAGACTTTAGTTGACTCGCATTAGTAATTGTGATAAGATGTGATATGATAAAAAGATTGTTTGAGTGTTTTCTGTTATACTTTTTGTGTGCTATCTACTTGGTATCTGATGGTTGGTTATGGTATAGATGTTTGGCATTGATGTACATAAACACTGACCCTTTATACAGACAGACAGACAGGCAGACAGACAGACAGACAGAACACACACACACACACACACACATACACACTCTTCATCACTTCACTCTCCAGAAACGATGTATAACTGTTCAAATGATTTAAAACTCGGTTAATATTGTGGGGATATGATTGCTTTACCGCCGTGTGATTTAATTTCTGGCTGCACAGGTCGGCCAGCCACGTAAAACCAATTTGTTGACGTAATCTTTGTGGCAGGTGAATCCCCCCCTCCTCCCCACCTCCAACCTCACGTGAATTGTCGGCTAGATGAATACCACTTTTTTGACGCCCAGGAAATGTTGTTTCTTGTAAATTAACCCGACACCTGTACTGCTGTGGGGAGGATACTCAAGATAATTAAGTCAGCGTAGTCGAAAATACACACATTGTATAATTTTATCTCTTTGTATATTTTGTCTTATTTTAACTCTGCTGTCTTACCTCACCTGTCGACAGTGATGATACATTTTCTCACCTGTAATTTACCTCTTAATTATGTACCTAAGGGTGGCATTACCTTATGTATAATATGTGTATACTATGTGTTTATTATCACTTATATCATTATTCGAGTAACAAAAAAACAAAAACAAAACATAATATTAATTAATATCTTATCTTGTCTCTAATAATTTATAAACACTACACCTTATATGTACATAATTAAATGGACACTTATATAAGAAAGTCTTTATGGTTTGTATAATATATATCCTACTCGTTAATTAGCGCTAGGTAACACAGGGAAATATTAAACAGAGCTCAAGAAATTCTATTCTTTTGTAGTGAGAGTAATTAACGTATAAGGAGAGAGGGTATACATATAAGACTCCAGGGTACATATAAGAAGCCAGGGTACATATAAGACGCCAGGGTACATATAAGAAGCCAGGGTACATATAAGAAGCCAGGGTACATATAAGAAGCCAGGGTACATATAAGAAGCCAGGGTACATATAAGAAGCCAGGGTACATATAAGAAGCCAGGGTACATATAAGAAGCCAGGGTACATATAAGAAGCCAGGGTACATATAAGAAGCCAGGGTACATATAAGAAGCCAGGGTACATATAAGACTCCAGGGTACATATAAGAAGCCAGGGTACATATAAGAAGCCAGGGTACATATATGAAGCCAAGGTACATATAAGAAGCCAGGTGTAAAGGAAGGCGCGACTTATGAACTAATTGTCGGAATAAGACAACGATTATTGAGGTTCTCGCATAAATATATCTTCAACTGATGTCAGGAATCTTAGAAATAATTCAACCCCGGTTTGAATTTACTCGAAGAAAAGATTTACAAAGAGTGATGGGTAGAGAAGTGTCACGTTAGCCACACAGAGAACGAAACTATCATCAGGTTCATGAATAAATTTAAATCCACCAAAACTACGATGAAAAATGAAGGAGTAAATAAATCTACGGACTTTGCAACCCATATTTCACTTACTATTCCCCCCAATGAACTTTGTTGACCTTTCGTATTGGTTCACTAAAATACCTCTTGTGGTCCCGTAGTATAGTAGTTAACACTGTGTAGTAATATAGTTTGGTGATTATAATACACAATTGTACAAGATGAATATGTAAAAAAAAATGGTGAACAATAATAGAAAGTCGGTGATCATGGGAACGAGTTATTGATAATTAACTAAAATGGCGCAGAGAGTGAGAGAGAGAGAGAGAGAGAGAGAGAGAGAGAGAGAGAGAGAGAGAGATGAAACGAGAAAATGTGTGTGAGAGAGAGAGAGAGAGAGAGAGAGAGAGAGAGAGAGAGAGAGCCACAAACCTTCCTTCTCTCAAAGTCAAGAACCTAACCAGACCATAACACATAATTATCCACAACACAAACCGACATTAATGTACCCTGCGTGTCCTTTAACATTCATTAACCCACACACACACAAAAAATCCTCCGTGTTTATATTCCAGAGTGAAGTCTTTAGAGTGAAGAAATTTTTTAATGTTTTCCTAAATACTCATATAATTAAGGCAAATTCTTAACAAACAAGAAACGTCACATAGAATAGGAGCCCACCACTGATATAATTTTGTTTAAGCTAGTAATGAATGCTATTAAGTTCACGTATACAGCATATTGGATTGGGTGAATCTGGGAGTATTGAAATTTTCGTCTATCTTGCTGTCTCCCTGTGTATGATGAGGAGTTATTCAATCTCCCTGTGTATGATTAGTCGCTACTTAATCTACCCTATGTATGAGGGTGAATGAGCTACTTATTCACCCTTTGTATACTGAAATAATTTAACATTATATACGATTTTCTTGTCTCTATAAAAAAAAATGTTTGAACGCCGGATATTCGTGGCGTCTCTTTCTCTCCCGCCAATAAATAGTGGTGAGCTTTTGAATGGAAATAGGGATGTGTATATCATGGTGTGGTGGCAAGCGTCACTCTCTGTGCTCGGGGAAAATATATATAAAAAAGATAAATAAATAGATTGTTTGTGTGGGGTGCGTCCTGTGTGTGTGTGTGTGTGTGTGTGTGTGTGTGTGTGTTCATGGGATATATGTACCTGAAAATTGCGGCGTTTTTTGTGTGTGTAATTGTGTGCTTTCATGTATGTAAAGGACGCGAGTGTGCATGATGACGTACTTATTTGTTTGTGTACATAACCAGATATGTGAATATATAATTATAATAAATATACACTATATATTAAACCAATTGATAACTGAAGGTTTGACTGACTTCAACACTCTATTGTCAACTATAGACTAAAGTACATAGCGATAATAGACAAACTAACGAACAGTAGACAAGAGAAAAATATGTTTCTCTCTAATCAAAACCAAAGAAAAAAATAACAATAGCTAAAAAAAAAAACCGAATGAAAATAACAGGATGAAACACGTCGAAGCAGGTAACACAATCATTCGCCTGGTGATTGTACACAGTCTGGTCCAGCGGTACACAACGGGACACAGGTGTACATGGTGACAGGCTGGTACACACTGATACGTACTTGGTGACAGGTTGGTACACACACACACAGAGACGTACAGTAGGTAAAACAATTATCTGTGGGAAACAATATGAGACCATGGATGATAAATATTGGTATATGATGGCTGTCACTAGTCACACGTAAAATTTCGGAGTGTATCGACCCCCACCTGCACAGATAGTTGTTTTAGCTGCTGTACATGGTGGTAGATTCATACGCATGGTGAAAGATGTGGACAGTATATGTATCGTGACATTGACAAATTTAGTGGTTAAAAGGAATACGTGAGCTGCATTGTACACACACACACACACACACACACATGTCACACACACACGCACACACACACACACAATAAAAACAAAGATTCATACGAGTAAAAACACACGTATTCATTATCTTTGCTTCTCTCCCATCACCCCCTAACCCCCTCCTACCCCTCCTCTAGCCCTCCCCCCCCCCTCCCTGAGTATTGGCTGACCGTCCATCCAGGGGAAAGTTTACGGGCGGCTTCCTACACGTCAGCTTCGGGACTCTCCCCAACCACGCGCGATCACACAGTCAAGTTAAAGACGTGGTTATGCTTCCTCAGGTGGACATCAGTTAAAGAAATGAGCTCTTTTCTCTCTCTCTCTCTCTCTCTCTCTCTCTCTCTCTCTCTCTCTCTCTCTCTCTCTCTCTCTCTCTCTCTCTCTCTCTCTCTCTCTCTCATTCCTAAGAAGCAGTGGCTCTTGTCATAATTTTTTATCGTTCTTTAAATCTCAGGCTCTTGCTTTCATACTGTGTCGTGTGTGTGTGTGTGTGTGTGTGTGTGTGTGTGTGTGTGTGTGTGTGTGTGTGTGTGTGTGTGTGTGTGTGATTGATAGACACGTGTGCTGTGGGTAACTGACTGATGGATGAATATTTCAATGAGTCAGAAGTTTATGTCGTTGTCCCCAAAAGCAAAATAAAAAGTATGTAGGAATAATTTTTTTGTTCTCGTATATTTTGAGAAAAAGTTTTAAGGAATTCGAATAACACAATTAATCAAAATGTAACGAACAAAATATCGCCAGTGTAAAAATATCATAAAAAAATAGCAGATGCAAAAACATTATTCAATCATTCACAGCAGTGGGTTAGGTTAGGTTAGATTAGGTTAGGTTAGATTAGGTTAGATTAGGTTAGGTTAGGTAAGTTACGTTGGATTAAGTTACCCCAACATAGATAAGAACAACAATTAGCATGGTAGAAGTAAGTACAGCAACAACGATCATAACAATAACAATCACAAAAGAACAGTAACAATAACAATCACAACAGCGACCCGTCTCAACAACAGTAACAATCACAGCAGCCACAATCACTAGATATATTTACAGCACCACAGCAAACAACTCTGCCCTAACAACACTACCAGCAACAACAACAACTACAGCAGCAACAACTACAACAACAACAACAGCAACAACCACAGCAACAACCACAACAACAACCACAACAACAACAACACTACCAACAACAACTACAGCAACAACAACAACTACAGCAACAACAACTACAGCAACAACAACTACAACAACAACAACAACTACAACAACAACAACTACAACAACAACAACAGCAGCAACAACTACAACAACAACAACAACAGGAATAACAACTACACCAATAACAACCAAACTACAGACCTCTATGAAACCCTTAACAACGAGAGCTGTACCTGTAACCACTGATGATGGGGGCAAAACAATGCTAATACCAAGACGATTAAATGCCTGAAATAGCAACAAGATGAGAGAGAAAGAGAGGGAGGGAAGGGGGGGCAGGGAGGGGGGGCAGGGAGGGAGGGGGAGCAGGGAGATAAGCTAGGAGGGAAGGAAGGAGGGAGGAATGGTATGGTAAGAAGGGCGGTGGAAGACAAGGAGAGAGAGAGAGAGAGAGAGAGAGAGAGAGAGAGAGAGAGAGAGAGAGAGAGAGAGAGAGAGATGGCGTGGTAAGAGGGAGGGAAGGAGGGCCCTGGGGAGTGACAAACGAGCACTCGTAATGAGAGGTACTGTGAGAGTCAGGTCAGAGAGTCAACACATGAGGCCACAGAGAGGTGATAATGCCTCACTGTGGCCCTCCTGCCTCACATCCATCACCTTCTACCTCTGGTCATTTCTCTCCCACGACCTTGTTTGGATTCTTAAGTTTTCGATTTTTGTCCAGAACTTTTGTATTTCTGTGATTTCTTACTTTTTTTTTTTTTTTTTACATTTTTGATTCATCTTTATTAGTTATCTTTATTATGATATATACAATTAATTTGTTTTTCATTAATATAATTTTTCTTTTATTTATTGTTTTTATTTCTGTAGTTATCATTTACTATTTATTTTTTTACTTCCAATACACAAATATTATTTTTATTATTATTTTATTTACATTCTTAACAATTCGTCAATATGAACAAATTTCTTACTGGATATTACAAAAGACAATAAATTATACAAGTCATAAAATCTGTTTCTCCTCTCATAGACAACAACAGCAACAATTTGATTTGCAACATTGACACAAGCAGACAGGTACCAGCACTTCATATAACCCCCCCCCCCCCCACAAAAAAAAAGAATTAAATTGCAACATAAAAGTGTACAGGAACTACTGTAGGAGGAACACCCAGAGAATAATTGAGGTGTATCGTGTCTCCTCCTGCTGACTTGGCGAAGTTCTCAGGTACATGTAGTCGAGTCGCCCTCTGCCTGTCAAAGAGAAATGTTAATGATTGCTTTTCCGGGATGAAATAGCATGTATAAGAATGTTTCAGTGTGAGTCTAGCCTGAGTTAGGGTGATTTAGAGTGATTCTAGTGTGAGTAAGGTGTTGTAGAGTGATTCTAGTGTGAGTAAGGTGTTGTAGAGTGATTCTAGTTTGAGTTAGGGTGTTGTAGCGTGACTCTAATGTGAATAAGTGTGTTGTAAAGTGAATGTAACTCATGGTCTGGTGTTAAGGAGTCACTAGGAGAGGGAGGAGTGACACTGGTTTACACTGATGTCATAACGCCTCGTAGTAGTGGTTTGGTGAGCTATTATCTACTGAGAGTGTGTGTTGCAGCGTAAGGTCGGGGCATACGATGTAACATTGTCCTGATTAAAAATGTTGAAGACAATCATTGGCGCAAATTTTCCTATTACAAAGTGACGGTGATTTAAATAACAGTGTTTCAGCGTCACATTTGTTTTCATCACGGAGTTAAAGTGTGACGCTATCTTGAATTATAGTGTTAAAGCGTGACGCTAATCTAAATTAAGGTGTTATAATTTGATAATAACATTAATTAGATGTTATCACGTAAATATAGATCGAGACTGACGTAAGAATGACAGAGGTGTGGCATAGGTGTGGCGTAGGTGTGGCATAGGTGTGACGTAGGTGTGGCGTAGGTGTGACGTAGGTGTGGCGTAGGTGTGGCAGCATAATCACTTAGCTGTATGTTTAGTTTAATATTGATAGTGGCTCACATGTATTGAATTAGTGTATAGACATATCTTATTAAGTTAGCTAGGACTGATGGCCTAACGTAGACATACCTGCAGAAAGATACAGGTGTGAGGTGATAATTAAAGTGAATGTATAAGTAATTTGATAAAGAGAGGAAGGGATGAACACGTATTTATTGGATAACCATATAAAAGTGTATTTACATAAACACATACATACATACATACATACATACATACATACATACATACTGAAAAATATAAATCTTAAAAACTAATAAACTAATAAACATTCGATTTATTAATAGATAAACACATAAATTATCACTCTTGTATAACGTAACGTGGTATGAAGCCCCCCTCCCGCTCTCACCACCACCCCCACCACCACCACCACCACCACCACCACCCCCACCACCACCACCACCACCACCACCACCACCACCACCCCCACCACCACCACCACCACCACCACCACCACCACCCCCACCACCACCACCACCACCACCACCACCACCACCACCCCCACCACCACCCCCACCACCACCTTCAGTAAAATATTTACCAACCATCTGTCCCAGCTGTGTGTGTGTGTGACAGGTGATAAAATAGTCCTCCTTCTAGCACACACACACACACACACACACACACACACACACACACACACACACACACACACACACACACACACACACACACACACACCACCACCACCATTATCGTTTTTACCTCCCGCTAATATAAACTATTGTGTCGTATTTAAAGTTTGTTGTCATTTCAATTCAACATTTACCCAAAAGATTAGAAATAAAAATAGTGATACAATTGGCCAACGTTTGTCTCCAGTGGGAAGTAAACGTATTGTGTTAGTCTTTGTTTATTACTAATTGTCTAATATATGTTTTTGATGTCTGAGCTGTACTATGTCTTAACTCTTTAAACTCGTGTGGATAAACTTTTTGTAAATGTTTTTTCACGTTTTTCGGATACCCGTATGGCTGTCCAGGTGTGTGTGTGTGTGTGTGTGTGTGTGTGTGTGTGTGTGTGTGTGTGTGTGTTGTGTGTGTGTGTTGTGTGTGTGTGTGTGTGTGTGTGTGTGTGTGTGTGTGCAGAAATAATTTGAAGTAAATATTGTCAGGTGATCGTTTTGTGTAAATAATCAATTAAACAAATGTAATATAACATACAAGTCAATTTTATTTAACTTTGTCTAAATGAATGCCTTAAACCTCTCACATTTCTGCTGAGGAAGTGAAGAATAAGGGATATATTGTCGCTACTTTGACCTGTGTTTACTGTTGAATTCATAAAATACACGGGATCATTGGAAGACATTAGCTCCTACTCTTTTAGTGGGTATTATTGTACGTCTGACAGTGATGCCCTGCAGCTGTTCCCAGCCGTTTGGAAAACTGTCGTGCTCAGGAAAACGGAAAATTAAAAAAAACAAACAAAAAAAAACACGAAACACGATTCCATTTTTGTGTGTCTTCAATTTGATTCAATAATTCCGGACAATTTTACTTTTAAGTCAATTTGCAATGTAAGTTTTCAGCCAACTAGGTGAGGCTTTACCAGGTATTGTGATGTAAATATGTGGGACTATGAATATGAAGAGTCCTAGTTACTTGTCCTCACGTTTATTATGACACACACACACACACACACACACACACACACACACACACACACACACACACACACACACACACACCACACACACACACACACACACACACACATATATACATTCACCACACAAGATTGTTCTTTCACTTAGCATCCACCAATCGTGTAAGAGGCTAAATGAACTTCACTTTTAATTAAAACTTGTGGACACCGACTGTTACATCCGAGAGGGGAGGAGTGGGGCCGAGTGGGGATGGGAGAGAGGGTCAGAGAGGTAGACAGAGAAGGGAGTGAGATGTAGAGATAAAGACTGAGGAAAAGAGGGGAAGGGAAGAAGCATGGGTTGAGAGAGAGAGAGAGAGAGGAAGAAGAAGAAGGGTAATAGGATGAAAGAGGAAAGGGAAGATGAAAAAGAGAATGATAAGTGGAAGTACGAGAATAAAAGGATGAGAGGAAGAGAAGGAGAAGCAGATGATGTGAAATGGAGGCGAAATATATAATAACGTGGATATGTATCTGGATGGTGTGTGGATGAAGGCAATAAACGGATGAAGGTAACAGGAAGAACCGGATGTAAATAAAAGCTGGTGAGAAAAATAAATGTCGAGTGGAAGGGAATAAAAGGTGAAATGGTGAGGTGGATGAAATGTGGATGGTGGTGAGATATGGATGGTGGTGAAAGGGGGAAGCGAGAGGTGGAAGGGGAGAGGGTGTGGTAGGAGATGATGGAGGATGGGTAAGGAATTTAGGGAAAAGTAAGAGGGAGGGTGATGGATGAGAGAGAGAGAGAGAGAGAGAGAGAGAGAGAGAGGAGAGAGAATCTAGAAATTCAGCTTAAACATATAATACCAATAATGAAAACAACAATCACGATATATATACATTTTTCTTTCAGTCAGGTCAGTCAGTTAGGTCAGTCAGTCAGTCAGTCAGTCAGTGAGGGAAGCCATCGTTAACTGATCTACCAGACGCAGTTCGAAGTGTTATAGGGAGTTAGTTAGCGTGGTAGTTTGTGTGGGGCAGCAATATGTGAGGTGGAGGGTGAGAAGGAGTTAAGAGATCTGAAGGAGAGACTAAAATGGTTATGGTGTTTACCTTCTAGATATATACCACCAGCTGCTGTACCTCCTTTCTCTTCCTCTTCCTCCTCTTCTTTCTCCTCCTCTTCTTCTCCCTCTTCCCTCCTATACCCTCTTCTCTTCCTCCTCTTCCTCTTCTTTCTCCTCCTCTTCTTCTCCCTCTTCCCCCTATACCCCCTTCTCTTCCTCCTCTTCCTCTTCTGTCTCCTCCTCTTCTTCTCCCTCTTCCCTCCTATACCCTCTTCTCTTCCTCCTCTTCCTCTTTCTCCTCCTCTTCTTCTCCATCTTCCCTCCTATACCCCCTTCTCTTCCTCCTCTTCCTCCTCTTCTTCTTCCTCTTCTTCCCCTTTTCTTCCTCTTCTCCTCCTCCTCTTCTTCGTCTTTCTCTGCCCCTCTTTTATCCCCTCTCTAGTAACTCAGGAAGAAGTGCAGCATTCTATATACAACTCAGCTGTTATTGAGGGTGTTATTTTGTTTACACACACACACACACACACACACACACACACACACACACACACACACACACACACACACACACACACACACACACACACACACACACACACACACACACACACACACGTTAGCTAACAACATTGGAGAGGAAACAGAGTGTGTGTGTGTGTGAAGCCCTCTCTTGTGTGCAGGATTCTCACACTTATTGTCCATAGGTCTCCGCTACACCTAACCTAACCTAATCCTAACCTAACCTAACCTAACCTAACCTAACACGCAAGAGTACAGGATATTATTTGTGTTTATGTATGTAAGTGTTTACCTGTGGAATTATATAATTTACATAGTCTCATATTTTTGTTTTTATTCGTTGACTTTATTATTATTATTATTATTATTATTATTATTATTATTGTTATTATTATTATTGTTGTTGTTGTTGTTGTTGTTGTTGTTGTTGTTGTTGTGAAGTCTGGCCTTGATGAGGTCTTTGGTCGGAAACTGGATCTTTATGTTTAAACGATGATAATAGTTTACTGTGAGACTCTGGTGTAGGTCAGCTGGGATACAGTGTTGTGGTGGCTGGCAGGTGGTGGTGGTGAGAATGAACGGTGAGGGATCGTTGTGACGCAGAAAATTTAATTGGATTTTAGATTTTTATATATAATTTTTTTTTTTTTTTTATTCCTCCGATGAGTTTAATTTTTAGGAAACTTTTCTGCCAACTCACGAAATTCGAGGGACCCGATGTGTGTGTGTGTGTGTGTGTGTAATTTCTTGCTTCCTTAAGGAATTCGGAAGGTGTAGTGGGTGTAAAGAGCTTCGTCATCTAGTTTTAAAATATAATAATAATAATAATAAATTGATCTCGTGGCCGTGTTCGTGGTACATATCCAACATTAATAATTTTTTTTTAACACGGGAAGACACGACTATTTCACTTGGCACCAAATCCGGGAAACTTTTTGATTATATATAACGACTAATTTATTTAGTTGTTTCTGTCATTAACTGCTATTACGATCATTTTTTTTTCTTTAAACGAAGAGAATAAAAGATTTTTTCTGGCCGCAATTAAATTTGGCGGAGTTAATTTTTTCACGGTTTAATTAGTGATGATTACGCAACATTTTACGGGAAAAACCTACTGGAGAGAGAGAGGAGGTGAGAGAGAGAGAGAGAGAGAGAGAGAGAGAGAGAGAGAGAGAGAGAGAGATAATTTCATGTTGCCTCGTAATACACTGTGAGGTTTTATAATAGCACATAATTTATCTCATTAAGCCTCAGTAATGGTGAACCTGGCAGCAGTGAGAAACGAAAGAGAACTCTCCCCCTCTCTTGTTAGGCGGGTAAATTATTTTTCTCTGCTAACTCGTAATTTTGAACTGTCATCAAATTAAGTTTACTTGTTGTAGAAATATGTTTTTGTCATTTAAACAGGAATGATTTAATTTCTTGTACGTGTTATGGTAACGTCTTTAAGATCGCTGAATAACACTTATAATAAATTACTGTTAACTTTAGGGGTTAGAAAGAAGTTAGTTTTTTGTAGCGAAGTTTACTGACACATTAGCAGGGTTTTATTTTTATGCTACACTATAAACTTGACTCACTAATGGAGTTCCTTTGTTATTATCTTCCGGTGCTTCAGTGGGAGGAAGAACACGACAATATCTACAAGAATATTTTACCAAGATCAAGATGGGGGAAAAAAAAAGTTCCTCAAACATGAAAGTGTAATTAATGCGTACAGGCAAAACTGACTCCCCAACACAGGAAACGAGAATCATCAATATATCTATCTGGTTCTCTCCTCTAAGGCCATCGAAGGCAGGCAAGTTTTCCTACCATCTTCCCATAGCGTCTATATCTTAACTACCACCGTGGTAATGTTCACAGCATCCAGGGAGAATAAACTCGGTGGTGTTGGGGTGTAAGGAGACGCCTAGGATATTTGGTCTTGTGTTACATATAAAAATTATAATTGCGTGACCTAATATAATGCTTAACAAACCTTAACTTATCGATGTTTTTAGCCATGTTATAGATAGCGAATGATGTATTAAGGTGATTTAAGTGAATTGTATATAAGCTAATACCCATCATCTTGTACCAATACTAGCAAAAGAGTTATTCTTATGTTGCTAGTGATCGTTCCGCCTCAAGTTTTTACCCGCCGAGTGTATCTTAAATCACACCAAAAATATTTATAGATGTATATATATTTTTCAACAACACCATCTATCAATATATACTGTAATGTTGAGGTTAGGTTAGGTTTAGTTTGGTTTGGGTAGGTTAGGTTAGGTTAGGTTAGGTTAGGTTTAGTTTGGTTTGGTTTGGTTTGGGTAGGTTAGGTTAGGTTTGGTTAGGTTTGGTTTGGGTAGGTTAGGTTAGGTTTGGTTAGGGTTAGGTTAAGTAAGGTGAACCAGCAAAATAACACAAAACTCAAGGACAAAACCTGAAAAATAAGATCTTTCCTTAACAGAATCGTGAATAAAAAACAAAACACAGTATCATTTAGCTTCCAGGAAAGAGCATAGAGAAGACAGGGAAGCAGGTATATTATCGTTGAATGAAAGAAATGGCTATGAAATTATGGCATGGATGGAAGGTAGAAGGGCTCAGGAAAGAAACAGGATATTCAGGTCACATATGGCCGATTGTTCGTGGGGATATCAGAAGAAAAAGGATTCACTGAGGAAGAATGGAAGGAGGAAGGGAGGGAGAGAGTGGAGGTAAGTAGGGAAGGAGGAAAAGAAGGAGAGAGGGAGGGAAGGATGTAGATAGAGGAAGGAAGGAATAAGAGGTTTGAAGAAGGGGGGGGGGGAAGAGGAGAGGGAGCAAGAGGAAAGAGAGGAAGGGAAGGAGAGGAGAGGAAAAAATGGGGAGAAAGAGAGTAGAGAGAGAAAGAAAAGGGAAGGGAGAAGAATGTGGGAGGGGGTGTGATGAGAGATGGGATGGGGTGTAGGGTAGGATATTCTGTGGTGGTGAGTAAAAAAAATCGCAAAGAATGGAAATGGTGGAGAAGAAAACCGAGAGTTGTATTTTTAAGTCGGGTCACGGGCTGCGGGGTGGGCATCGGGGAGCTGAAACTACGACCAACACGACTCCTGGTAATGGAAACACAAGACTAAAGGAAAGAAAAGCTGCAGGGATAGAGGGGAGAACTGGGGTGTGGGGGTGGGGGAATTGGGGTCGAACAGGAGAGAATTGGGATGAAATAGGGGAGTATAGGGGAATAGTAGGGGATAATAGGAGACTAACAGCGGGGAAGAGAGGGGAAATAGGTTAGAACAAGACAGAATAGGGAAAGAACAAGGGGAGAACAAGGGAAGAACATAGAGAGAATATATTGGGAAGGAACACTGAGGTGGGTACATGGTGGTACAGTGGGGTACAATGAGGTACAGTAGGGTACAGGCGAATACAGGAGGGTACAAGACATATTTACAGGGGGAGAGAACAGACAGGTGCTAAACGATCTACCTGAAAATTATATCCAGGTGTGTCTTTTCGTGTTAATTAAAGGTGTTGATTACAGGTGCCATTTTACACCCATAAGTTAATTTTATAAGGTATTCTGTCATCACCTGAAGGGATAAACAGTTAATTTAATTTAGGTTAGGTTAGGTTAGGTTTGGTTAGGTTAGGTTAGGTTAGGTTAGTGTCAGGTTAGGTTAGGTTAGGTTAGGTTAGGTTAGGTTAGGTCAGGTCAGGTTAGGTTAGGTTAGGTTAGGTTAGGTTAGGTTAAGTCAGGTGAGGTTAGGTTAGGTTCGTGTTATGATGTATTGGTAGACGTGTATGTCTTTGTGTTTCTCTGTCTTCTGTTTGTTGGTTAAGATGTTAGCGTAAGAACTGGTCTCGTCGCTTATTCCTTAATGTACACACACACACACACACACACACACACACACACACACACACACACACACATATGCTTAAAAAAAATCCATTTGTCTGCGTAAATTACAAAGGAATGTTTCTCTGTGTGGTGTGTGTTTTTTCCTTGAAGATCAATGCGATTACTTTCTTCCTTCCTTCACTCCTTCCTCCTCTCTTTTCTTTCCCTCCCTCCCTCCCATCCTCCCTCCCTCCCTCCCTCACTCCCCCCCTCCCTCCCTCCACCCCCCTCCTCGGTAAAACACAGCGGCAGAACACTACGGAATCATCAACTAGGCCACAACAATTGTCGGAGAATAATTTATCAGGTTTCTCCGTAGAGTCTTAACGTTGCCTGGACAAAACATGTGTTCCCTAATGGCCATAAAAGTTAAAAGACAGCAATTATCTGGCGGTTTCCTGATGTAGTTGTGAGAGGTGGTGTCGTTGCAGACCATCTACCAGGTGCTTTATCGTTCTCACCCTCCATAAAAACTAGTTTATTGACAAGAAACGACGACCCTTAAGAAGCTGCAAGAATGTCGCCCGAAATTGGCTTCAGGGTGAAATTATCTGGACAAAAAGGACATTAGTAGATTGTTTTTCCCGAAGATATTTGGTGAGGCGGATGCTGGAGTCGTGGGTCTTAACACTTCATCAGGTAGCCTAGGTCACAAGGGGTAGAGTACCTGCTCCTACCTGACTCCTACCTCACCACCACCTCACCTTGCTTGTTTTCTGAAGTGTGTGTGTGTGTGTGTGTGTGTGTGTGTGTGTGTGTGTGTGTGTAAAGTTGCAGTGTGCGTTTGTTGTGTTAAAAGTATGTTGTGAATTTAGGTATGATAGATTACAGGTATATGTATAACGTAATAATAATAATAATAATAATAATAATAATAACAGACCAAAAAAATTACCCTTCAGCACAGGTTATCTTTACTCAATATTCAAACCTACAATAATCTTTCTTGTGTCGTAGTAACATACAAAAGGAATCCCATCCTATTCATCCGTAGCAAAGTTCTCTGTCAGTAGGTCCTTAAGAATCCTGGCTGACTCGCCTGTATCATCCATGGCCAGGTAACAGTAGACCAGGTAGGCTCATTACACGATTGACGGGGGTGATGTGATTATATAACTCACCTGGTTTGTCGGGATGGTTAGGAGACAGACAGATAGGTGGATGGATGGACGGATAGACAGACAGGCGGGCTGACAGACAGACAGACAGACAGACACAAAAAAACCACAGAGAAAACAGATATTTCTCTCTTTAACTTTTCTCAGTATTTCGTTATCATTATTTTCTTTTTATTTCTTATTTATATATTTATTCTTTTATGGTTTTTTTCAATTTGCGTCGTTCAGCTCTATACGTGGTGTTATCAGTGATGTGAGGTAATGTCGTGGACTCACTCACTCACTCACTCACTGACGGATATATATCAATTATTCCTTTGTTTTCTATTTACCTGTGTCTTCTATACTTCTCTCTCTTTCTCTCTATTCTCTTCCTTTCTCTCTCTTCCATTGTTCTCTCTCTCTCTCTCTCCCTCTCCCTATATAGCTTCAGCACCCTTAGCAGTAGGTCAACAAAACTCAATGATGACCAAAACCTAAAAGTAAAATGAACCTTAAAACATTATTACATAAGGATCATAATAATGTTTTCGACAGATTTCACTTAGTTAATTTACCTCTAATTATAGCAAAAACGACTCTATAACTCATAATTAAATTCCATGGGGGCCATTAGCGGTCAGCTGGTTACTTTACAGGTAACCCAGGTCATTATGATGTTTAATTAGTAGTTAACACATAGGATTTACTAGTTATTGCTATTAACTTGATGCATCTAGTTTGGGGACACAGTTCAGCAATGAAGTTCAAGAGTTAATTGATATATTTCGACAGGTATCAGGGAGTAAGGTTAAAATATAGGTCAAAGGTCAATGATGGTAAGAGGTCAGGTGGTTATATGTAACTACCGTAAGTATGTCATGAAGTGTTTCGGTAAGAGTCAAGTGTTGTCCATTAAATTTGAGTGTTGTGTGAAGACTGAGTGTGTTGAGTCATCTGTTGAGGATTAATGTCTCGGAGATTACTGTCCAATGATGACTTTCAATTAGAGGTCATCATGAAAGGTTAAGGATTACAATTACTCAATGAACACGATAATTTATCAAAGGTTAAATGACTACAACAGTGGTATGAGTATGTTGTGTTAGGTTAGATTAGGTTAGGTTAGTTTAGGTTAGGTTAGGTTAGGTTAGGTTAGGTTAGGTCATAGTATAATATTAAGAATCATTAATCACCAATAAGAGTTAGAGGCTGCTATAAGTCATGTACATAATCCTAATCGACTAACCAACCCAACCCAACCCAACCCAGAATTATAGACAGTGTGACTTTCCTGGTAACGTGAATTTCTTACGAGGAACAAAAGTCAACAGGAAAGGCCATTTGATAACTCTTATGTATTCGGTTCCACTAAAGTCGAGTCAGGCAAAAATTCCAGAGTGTCAAGCCTGGTCAGCGGGAAGCCAGGCATTGTCAGGTAAATTATTCAATGCAATGTCGAACAAAAATGAAGCGTTTTTTGTTTTTTTTGTTTTTTTGTTTTTTGCGATGAAACATTTTTAGTGTTGAATTCCAAACTTTTACTCCAGATTAAATTTAGTTCTCGTAAAATAATCTGTAGTTTGGCTAGGTTAAGTTAAGTTAGGTTAGGTTAGATTAGGTTAAGTTAGGTTCGGATGTGTTGGCTGGACATTTAGAAGGAGATTCAAATAATTATGTAAGTCTTAGGTGAGGTATCGTATTTATTTCATTCTAGGTGATCTTAATTATGGGATGGGTCAGAAACATTGGTACTCAACAGGTGAGACATGAACCTAACCTAACCTAGCCTAACCTAACCTAACCTAACCTAACCTAACCCAAGAATAAAATTAAATAATCCCTTAAGTACGATTATTTGATTTATTGTAAGTATGGGGTTAAGTTATCATACTCAAATGGTTAAATTATCGTACTTTGGTGACGTTTCTCATCCTTTAGTTGACGATTTCTTCTGTTAGTTGACGATTTCTTCTGTTAGTTGACGATTTCTTCTGTTAGTTGACGATTTCTTCTGTTAGTTGACGATTTCTTCTGTTAGTTGACGATTTCTTCTGTTAGTTGACGATTTCTTCTGTTAGTTGACGATTTCTTCTGTTAGTTGACGATTTCTTCTGTTAGTTGACGATTTCTTCTGTTAGTTGACGTTTTTTTCTGTTAAGTGACGTTTTCTTCTGTTAGTTGACGATTTCTTCTGTTAGTTGACGTTTTTTTCTGTTAAGTGACGTTTTCTTCTGTTAAGTGACGTTTTCTCCTGTCAAGTGACGTTTTCTCCTGTCAGGTGACGTTTTTCTGTTAGGTGACGTTTTCTCCTGTTAAGTGACGTTTTCTCCTGTTAAGTGACGTTTTCTCCTGTCAGGTGACGTTTTTTTCTGTTAGGTGACGTTTTCTTCTGTTAGGTGACGTTTTCTTCTGTTAAGTGACGTTTTCTCCTGTTAAGTGACGTTTTCTCCTGTTAAGTGTCATACCTTCTGTTTCTCTAACCCTTCTGAACTTCCTGTTGTATTCTGCAATTGCAAGTCTAATTAGAAAAAAACTAAAATGTAAATTAAAATAACCTAATTACTTTCCGTGAGTAAAATAGTAAAGTACTATTTTTTCTCATATTATTTCCACAAGTGTTAACAATGTTTTCAAAAGAAGGAAATTAACATCTAATTTAACATTCATAATTGTAAAAAAAAAAAAAGGAAATTAAAATATAAACGCTAATTATAAAACAGTATTTTGTCATTATTTATACTCGAAATTTAATATGAGTTGAAATATTTTACTTTTAACACGTAAAATATTGGAATACAGACATGGGTATAATATATGACTTGAAAATGTGTGTACTGAATAAGAGAGAGAGAGAGAGAGAGAGAGGGGGGGGGGCAGGAGGGCAGGTGTTGGACTGACCACATCACAGCCTCACGTGTGTGTGTGTGTGTGTGCAGTTCCTACTTTGTAATTCACTTCAAAGATTCGGTGCATCTTTATTTTTCATTTCATATCTGATCTTCAAATTAAAACCACCAAAGTCAACTGAACAAACCAATACCTTTATCCACAAACATGAACTCCATCACAACATCCACACAACATCCACACAACATCCACACAACATCCACACAACATCCACACAACATCTATAATCAATAAAGTAAAAAATAAAAATAATCACAAATAAACATATCAATAAACTGAGTGCTTTCCAGTCCACTTTTTTCCCGTCAGTTTTTTTTTTTAGTTTTTTCCCCCCGAGTCAAAATAAAACCCATTTTACACCTGGGGGACCGAAACTCAGCTCCAATGATCCATATATTCCCCCCTCCCCCTCCTCTTCAATATTCGAATTAATTTCAGATTGGACCAACCATTTTAACACGTGGTATTCTAATAAATCAAACTAAATAGCGTCAATAAACTGTACATGGTAAGCTGATTAAATGATGTTCGTAACTACTTAATTGAGGTCATCCAATTAAGAAAGAAAGACAAATAAAATAAAAAAAAAATAAAAAAAAAATAGTGAGAGAATATAATGAGAAAATTGAATAAATATGGAAAAAAAAGTATATATTTTTTTTTAACTAAGTATAAACGTCAAGTGGATGTCGTTTCACCTAGTCAGAAAATCGTCGGAAAAATTGGTATACCTTCTGGAGGAAACTAGAGCGAGGTGCCTGTGAGTGATAGTGGGGGACGGGGGGGAAGGTGAGAGGAGGAAAGCTTGTGTGGGAAGGAGGAAGTGAAAGAGAGAGGTGACAGCAAGAAGACATAGAGAGGGAGGAAAGGAGAACTGGAGGATGGAGGGAAGGACGGAGACGAGAGAGAGAGAGAGAGAGCGACAAGAGGATGTGGGTAGGAGGGAAGGAAGGAGATATATGAGAAGAGGAGGAGGAAGTAATGAGGAATGGAGGAAGGAATAAGGGGGGGGTGAGAGAGAATATAAGAGAGGAAGAATATACTCTTGGGATGCATAGAAATATATGGAAGAGATAAAGAAAATGAGAAAAAGAGAGAAAACGATAGATTGTGAAAGGAGTGTGGATAGTTGGATAGATGGAGAAGAGGGAGAACCAAACATCCCTGGAACAGATTACCTTCTGATATGTCTGTGGTTGTTTTTGGTTGTCTTACTGGGGTGACAGTCATTTGTTTTTATTTGGAAAAAAAAAACAACAACTTATTTTTTAACTGTTTTTAATATGGGGATGAAGTAGATAGCAAAATATTCTTCTTGCTTTATAAGGGAGACACCTTAATGGGCTATAACTCACCTGGAAATATATTGTAGTTAATATTACAGCGGCGGCGGATGTCTGTATCTATTTTACTGTAACTGTATTAAGCGTTTATGAGTACTGAATAAAACTCATTTAACATAAACGCATTCTTGATACTTTTCAAAACGTAACTTTAAAAAACACCAATTTATATATATACACAATACTTACAGATGATAATTTATAAATACTTTCTATAAATCTTAAAAAAAAAAAGTAGATTAACACACCTGGTTAATTATCCTCCACATATCTTAGAACGAACAGGTAATTGAACAGGTAATTAGCGAAACTTACCTCCATCTGTCTCAAGGGTAAATAGTAGTGCTCTTCAGTGCATCACCAGGGCCGAGGATGTTTATGAGGGTGTAGCAGTTACCATTGTTTCTGGGTGGGCAGGCCATTACCGAGAGAGAGAGAGAGAGAGAGAGAGAGAGAGAGAGAGAGAGAGAGAGAAATTAAAGATACCCGGTTCATCTCACCACAGTGTTGGAACAATAATGGGACCAAAACTCTTGGATATATTAACTCTCACGCCTCGCCTCTATTGCCAAACTTTACCGAATAACTTGCCCCCGCCACCTCCACTAACTCCCGTCACCCGCGATCAATGGACACGCCAAACTGAAACTCAATACGAATAAAAACAAAGAAAAGAAACGAGAAACATTAAAATAATCATAAAAGTCAAATAAAAAAGTAAAATAATAAAAGTAAAATTACCCAAATAAAGAAAAAAAAAAAGTTGATTAATTAAAACATTAATGTCTGTACTGTAGGATCGGATGAAGCGATTTTGTGTATAATTGAAAAGATAAATTTAAATTATATATTTTTTCTGTTAGTTAAATCCAATGAGTCTTTATACCTGTCACACAACACAACATTTTATCCTTGCAGATATTAACAGTTATTCAGCTATGAGAAAAACCCCTTAGGAACGGCTGATGAACGCGAGAACAAACGGCTAGTTATGCGAGAACAACGGATAGTAAAAACAAACACAACGGCTAGTTTAAACAGAGAAAAGAAAACAGGGAAAGAAAAAAGAAAACAAAAGTGGTTTCCAATACAGAAGGAGAACCAAGTTGTGTAAAATATTGCTACTGCCGGAAGGTGGTGGAAGGCTTTAATGAAGAACTAGGTACAGGTACTTGGCACACCTGTAGGTTTTGGAGGTACGAGGGAGGTGATGGTAATGCAGAAACGGGAACTTGGCACACCTGTAGGTTCCGAAAATAGGAAGAGGAGTCGATATATAGAACCTGGAATTCGTGAATTTTTCTCCCTAATGTTTATTAAGCTCTTGTCTTCAGGCCATGGGTTAGTGAGGTGTGACTGATGTGTCTGATAGTGAAGTGAGGAGCTGGTGAAGTCAGTATAGTAAGTCGTGAGTCAGTCAGTTAGTCAGTCAGTCAATCTTTTTATCAGCTATTCAGTAAATAATTTAGTTAGTTTTCCAGTTAGTCAGTTAGTCAGTTAGTCATTCAGTCAGAGAAGACATTCATAGAGCTGAAAACGTAGATAACTGGAATATAGATCATGGCATATACTGGATAAGTTAAGATATTAATAAGTCTATCTACACGAATAAAGATATGAAGAAATATATAGAGAAATATTAATTACTCAGTATGTAAACAATTTAGTAGATAAACACACACACACACACACACAAGTATCAATAACCTAACCTAACCTAACCCTCGACATCTCAGTATTGCAACAAATTCATAATAAAAATCCATGGTCTATAAAATTAACGTCTTGGTGCCATTATCAACTGGGTCGACTGTGGGGATAACAGGAATATAAATACTTTAAAAATAATATAGCCAAACAAGGATATATAGAGGCAGGATATATATATAGTGTGGTATAGGGATGGGATATAGTGAGAATAACATGATATAACGTGATATAACCTCGTGGTATTGGAAAGATCGTGTATGGTTGTAACTTTTTCCTCATCTTAATGTTTACTGATATTTATATACAAAGACGTGAAGGAAATATGGTAGAAAATAAGACAGTGACAACAGCTTACCACACACACACAAAATACCACAAGTGTTTACAAGTTAAGTCAGCCAGAGGTACAACTCATCCAAGGTTATACCACTAAATACTGGCTCAGTGTAATATATTTGACTCTGTTTTGTGTATATAGTGAACCTCGGCAGTTAGATATTCTACCCCAGGCGACTTCTGACCTTTTGTAACGCGGTCCCAAGGTTCAGTTTACCGAGACAAGAGAGATTTTGCTGGTCAGTTCTGGGGCCGTCAGCAAGATACACATTTGGGTCCGAATTTTCCAAGATTCGTATGTTAATTCAGAGTTCCTTCCTTAACTTTGATTAAGAGACCCCCATCCAGTTATGGTAGAGTCTTAATGTATTTATGGCGTTTTATTGGCCGCCATTTTGGTATGATTATTAATGTAAGCAAGGTGGACCAAGCAGCCCTGGGGACGCCCTGAGGCTGGTCTGACCATCATGTGGTGGAAGAGGCTGCAGGACCACAGTTATGTATTAATAACAACAGCCGCAATAGACAGTTTTTTCCACATGTAGGGCAGCGCCACCAGATGAGTTTTCTCCAGTACTGACTATTTTTAGAGGTTTAAGTGTTGGTGTGCTGGCAGTGGACTGTTGAGGGTCAGCTGTGTCTCTCACTTCCCTCTCCATGACGTTAACCTGACGACAGACTGATGGTTTAAAAAACTTGTGGGAGAGTTACGTGTAAATAATCAAACATTCATAGAACAGTGAGATAAAATCCTGCGGTTTATATTTCTTTTCACCTCTAGTGTTTTACGTATCTATATATACAGCACTGTTTTGGTATATTCCAGGATAAGTTATTGTATCACTACTTGCAGATGTCATGTTGCTTCATACTTCATGATATAATGAATAATATATTTTAGGGGGAGAAAATGAAGACAAAAAGAGAGGCAGACAAACCCTAGACGAGGCCAGGAGAGGAGCGAGTGAGTGAGGCAGCAACATATAAGAGCTGGGCGGTTACACCATTACCACAACTCTTCCGTCACACATAACCACAACTCTCCTCGCCGCCTCCACCAAGATAATGCAATAGATTTATAAGTTTCTTCACAATAAAAGTTTCCCAACGAACAAAAATGAATCTGGGAGCCGCTGGTTGTCCCCTGGTTCCCTAAAAAAATCTTTTGTTATCTATTGGCAGCGATGGAGGCGCACAGGTAAAGGATGGCAGCGAAGTATCGTCAGTTTACTCGATAAAACTCAGGGATTTTTTCCTCCGCCAAAAGCCTCAAATAGTAGGAATTTATACATTTCTCAAATTGCCCCCACGGCCGTCAGGAGACCAGTGCAGCACATTGCAGCTGAGTTAGCTCGGCTTTTCATCGTCAGGAAGTTGGTGTGCCAGAGGTGGTGACTCAGCAGCCGGCCTTTCTACAGTGTTGACGCAGCAGGAGGCAGGCGTGACAGCCGGGGTGAGGAGGAGGAGGAGGAGGAGGTCCGGGAGGTAACATTATTGGTGGGTCAGCTGAGGTAGGGTGGTCCCCGTGGTGGAGTGGTGAGAGTGGTAACTGTGGCATTTATTACACTTTTTGCCTCGTTAATGATAGCAATTAGAGCTTAACAACACCTTTAACGATACATTGAAAGTAATGGTATACGTGACTTAGTAATGGTATAGCTATCGGCTTGGTTGTGTTGGGGAGGAAACCTACAGTATGACGACGCAAGGGGTAATGGTAACGTGAATGACTCCCTAATGGTCGTGACTACTGCTAATGGAGCGCTGATGGCTGGATAATGGAGGCCTTGACATCTTGCTAATGGTTCCGACGGCGTTTGGGTTATAATGTAGGCTTTTGACTTTGATATTAAGGAAATAAATAAGCTGCATTAGACTCCTGATTCGTCTTAGTTGTACGGCCACTGTGTAAGAGACTAAAGACTATACCTGTTGCGTCGAGTCCGAGAGAAGATCAACACACTCTTCTATACCGATGAAAATGACGAAAAATTATAAATAATACAGTATTAATTTTGTACAACTCCATAATAAGTAAAATAAAACTCAATATATAATGAGAATCAAATCCAAAATACCCCAAAACACAATGCTGACTAAAAGTTGGTAACGTTAAGCCACTCTTGAAAAACATCCCTCAATCGCTAAATACATGATTCAGTCAGATCACGACAGGCTGTAAGAACTGATCAAATACAGTAAAAAACTATAACAACGAAATAGAGAAATACATATTGGCGTCTAAAGGTAATTAACTTACTGAAGGTATATTTTTACAAGTATCAATCATTATAGTGTGTGTGTGTGTGTGTGTGTGTGGTGTGTGTAAGTGTGTGTGTGTGTAAGTGTGTGTTTAAGTGGGTCAACATGCGCGACACGACCCAATATAGCATTGTAATCCTGGCCCGTGGCGGTGTTATCCCTATATCAACATTAATGGTCAATGTAATATGTAGCAATAGGTTGACGGGCCTCACCTGCCGTCACTCCACCTGACTTAAGGGCCACAGTTTGCTCACCATCTGCATACGAAGAACCTCATAAATACTTGGCACTACAACTATTGGTGCAGTTCCGTGGCTGCCGGCAAGTTGGGTCGGGGAGATGACTTTAATTAAGGTGGTCTTGGAGGTAAGGTCTTGGTTGTGTGTGTGTGTGTGGAGAGCTCTTGTGTTTAATTCAATGGAAGAGATTAATAATACATACATAGACGACTTGTGTGTTTTCTCTCTCTTATATTTTGTTGATTATGTCTGTTGCGGAAGACACACACACACACACACACACACACACACACACACACACACACACACACACACACACACACACACACACACACACCCCATAACCACTACCATCAACAGCCAACACTACCCCTTCCTCACACTCCTCCACGCAGTAATGAAATGGAGTGAAAGGGAAATAAAAAAAAAAAGAGTTACCCCTTCACGCTTTAACTCGCTGGGAATTACTTTAAAATCTTTCTTCTCTTTCGCTCTACACCTCTCTCTCCCCCTTTACGCACCGGGTAAGGTACAGAAGCCTCCATATCTCTGTGTTATATCTTCATGGCGTATTTGACAGGGTGGTTTCAACGCTATATGCTCGACAGTGTTTCATATATATGTAAAATGACTCACATAAACGCATAGACTCGCATACATAGTGAGTCACGCACACACTTATACGCATTTAAACACACACACACACACACACACACACACACACACACACACACACACACACACACACACTCTCTCCCCCCGCTGATAATTAATCCAAGGGTTGACAGTTTTCAGTCCACACAGATAAATCAACTCCAAGACCTTCCTCTTATTACCTACTGACCGTCGCTTCTCTCCTTACAGGTAGTTGGCTTAAATAATATTAATGGTATAAGGAGATCCACTTATGTTAAACACTTATACTGTGTTAGTTATAGGGGGAGGGTATGTTGGGTTATTTTTCATTACATGTTTATTAGGAATTTTAACCCAAAAGCCAATGTTATGTTTTATTTATTCAACACAAAGCGCACGTCGAGTTGTGTAAAGGTGGAATGAGTTGTTGTTAAGCTCTCTCTCTCTCTCTCTCTCTCTCTCTCTCTCTCTCTCTCTCTCTCTCTCTCTCTCTCTCTCTCTCTCTCTCTCTCTCTCTCTCTCTCTCTCTCTCTCTTACATCGCTGAATAACCAGACAGACGCTAGGGATATGTAATATTATGCATAATAATTCATGTGGTGTATGTATATATATATACTTGTAATTGGTGAGGGTGTAGTAATAGATTCAAGGAGCAGCGAGGAATATTCACAGTACAGCCGTGAGATGTGTGTGTGTGTGTGTGTGTGTGTGTGTGTGTGTGTGTGTGTGTTTAGTTATATGTATTACCCTCGTGTTCTATGTGCCGTTTATTTCAGTGTCGATGTCGTTCTTTGTCATGGTAGTTACCTCAATTCATCCCCAGTAAACAATAAACAACAACAGACGGTGGGGGGTGGTGGGGGGGGGGGGGTTACATTAGACCCCAAGAAACTACTGATAATATAAATGTGAAAATCTTTATATATATATTTTTTTTCCACTTCCTTTACAACCTCTTAAATAACCATTCTATAACCCTTAACTATTAGGTTCCGATTTCGTGGAATAGTATATTGTACTTAGAGAACGTAGCTGGTGTTGACTAGAGGAGGGGTAACTCTCCTAGTGTAACTCAGGGAGGGGATGAGGGAGGAGGTGCAGGGGGAGGAGGTGCAGGAGGAGGAGGTGCAGGAGGAGGAGGATGGGGAGGCAGATAAATATTTGAAATTGTGAAGGAGAGAAAAGAAAAAGAATAAAAATATATAAAGAATAGAAGAATAAAGTTAAATACGTAGGTAAGTTAATAAATGAATGTGTGGAGGAAGGAGGGGTGAATGATGTAGGAAGAGAAGCCGTAGGAGGAGGAGGAGGAGGAGGAAGAGAGACCGTGGGAGTGAAGAAGGAGAGAGAGGGAGAGATGTGGTAATGAGAGTGTCTTGGTGAGGTAGAGAAGAGTGAAGGGTAAGGTGAAGAATGTGTGATAATGGATACAGTCATGTGCATCAGTGACTTGGTGTTAGTGAGGAGGGATTAATATAACATAGTATTACTTTGTTTACACGAAGGATTCATTGTTTACACGAAGGATTCATTGTTTACACGAAGGATTCATTGTTTACACGAAGGCTTAATTTTTTTCTAATATTGTCAATTTGGGAAAGTTTCATAATCCAGTCATTGAAAAAAGAGTGTTTGTTGTGTGTGTGTGTGTGTGTGTGTGTGTGTGTGTGTGTGTGTGTGTGTGTGTGTGTGTGTGTGTGTGTGTGTGTGTGTGTGTGTGTGTGTGTGTGTGTGTGTTTTACCCCAGATTCAGGGAAACACTCTAACTAATCTATCTCTCTTCCTCTCGTTTATTTCCCCTCCTCTTCTCTTCTCTCTTCCTCCTCTCTTCCTATTCTTCCCTCCCAACCACCTATCACCTTTCTATTCCTCCCTTACTATACTTCTCTTTCTTTTAGGTATTTTATATTTGTCTCTTTATTGCAAAATTTCTCTTCTTCTTCACACTATTTCCATCTTCGCTAATTTATATTTGTTAATTAGTGTAGCATTTACTTTTTGTTATTATCGTCGTCTTTTTATGTTTGTTTTTTATTCTCTCTCTCTCTCTCTCTCTCTCTCTCTCTCTCTCTCTCTCTCTCTCTCTCTCTCTCTCTCTCTCTCTCTCTCTCTCTCTCTCTCTCTCTCTCTCTCTCTTCCCCTGTTATCTCCCTCTCTTAACCCTCTCCTAATCCCTAGTCCTTCTCTTCCCTCTCCATATTACTTTTTTTTATTTTATTCTCCCAGTCATCTTTTCTCTTTCCTCCTGACCTTTCTCTCTTTTATATCTCCTCTCTTCTCCTCTCTCTAACTTCTCACCCTCTTTTCCACCCCTTCCTTCCCTTTCCCTTTCCCTGTCATAATTTTGGTTTACTATATTCCACAATTATTTTTTATCCTTGCTCTTCTCTCTCCCACACCTTTTACCTGCATTACTCTTTCATCCCTTTCCATGCTTTATTCTCACCCTCGTTCCCCATATTCGTTCTCCATTTTTTTTTATTTTACTTTGTCACTGAATATATCACCCAATTTCGAAGAGCAATTACGAATTTTTTTTTTAAAGGTAATATAACTCTGAACACGTGGCTATAGACCAGACTAACCTTACCTGAGTAGTTATTTAAATTATCGTCATTAATTAAATCACAGGTAATAGTTTTATGATATATATATTTAAATTATGTTAAATATGATGGTATATATTTTTTTATTTTTTTGAGTATTGATTAATTCCTTCAGTAATGAGACGCCTTTTTTAATATTTTTAATTAGTTAACACCTAAACGATTTTATTCCCTTCACTCCTACGTACAAAAGGGGTTAAAAATCTCTTGGCAATTACCATACTGGACAAGGTTAGCCAAAGGTAGATTAGATATTCAGGTGTTACATATAGTCATTAATTACTTACCTATTATCAATCATTCCAGGTACATGTCTACTAATTATTTCTCCTCAATTTTAATTACAATATATACTTTTATCCCTACCTAAAAACGGATATAAAATTGAAACCAAAATTTTATCTGAAACTGAAAAAAAAAATTAATGTGATTTTTTTTAAAGACTTATTACAGTCAATGTGTGTTACTGAGATTTGTTTTTTTTTATTATTTTAATTTTCGAAAGGGGGGGGGGGGAGGGGGTTGTTAGGGGCTGTTTGTCAGTGAGGGTAGTTGACCTGTTGTGAAGTCTCGTAGTGGTAAAGAAAGAAGGTAAGAAGAAAAAGAAGAAGAATGAAAGGAAGAAGAAGAATTAGAAGAAGAAGAAGAATGAAAAGAAGAGGAAGAAAAGAATGAAAAGAAGAATGAAAAGAAGAAGAAGAAGAAGAAGAAGAAGAAGAAGAAGAAGAATGAAAAGAAGAGGAAGAAAAGAATGAAAAGAAGAATGAAAAGAAGAAGTAGAAGAAGAAGAAGAAGAAGAAGAAGAAGAAGAAGAAGTAGAAGAAGAATGAAAAGAAGAGGAAGAAAAGAATGAAAAGAAGAATGAAAAGAAGAAGTAGAAGAAGAATGAAAAGAAGAGGAAGAAAAGAATGAAAAGAAGAATGAAAAGAAGAAGAAGAAGAAGAAGAAGAAGAAGAAGAAGAATGAAAAGAAGAGGAAGAAAAGAATGAAAAGAAGAATGAAAAGAAGTAGTAGAAGAAGAAGAAGAAGAAACAAAGAATAAACAGGAGTAGGAGGGGCAGGCGGGAGACTTGGCCAGGCGGTCGATGGAAGCAGCGGAGTCCAACGAAAGGAGAGAGAGAGAGAGAGAGAGAGAGAGAGAGAGAGAGAGAGAGAGAGAGAGAGAGAGAGAGAGAGGTACAATTAAAGAACGAAAGAAGTAGATCATAAAGGACGAGGAGAATGGTGAAGGAAGGAGAGGAGAGGAGAAGCACACAAAAAAAATCGGATAAATGAGTAGAGAAGGAAGGAGGGAGAATGAAGGTAGAATAGAGAAGTTAGGTAAAAATTGTGTTAATTATTGGTAAGGTGTGTGTGTGTGTGTGTGTGTGTGTGTGTGTGTGTGTGTGTGTGTGTGTGTGTGTGTGTGTGTGTGTGTAACTAGAAGAATGCATTACTTTACAGCAGACAACAAGAGAGAGAGAGAGAGAGAGAGAGAGAGAGATAACAAGCAATAAAGAAAGATCACCTGTGGCAGATTTACCTGTGTGGGAGGATGAAAACTCTCAACAATAGAATTCATCTTGAGCAAGAGCCGTGAGGGCGGGCGGGGGTGAGGGCGGGCGGGTGTGAGGGGCGGGCGGGTGTGAGGGCGGGAGTGAGGGCGAATATAATAGAACAATATCCAGCAATATGAAGCATTTTCATTTTGTGTGTTCTAGAGGCACCCCACCCTATCCCTCTCCTACCCCCCCTACCCTCCCCCTATCCGCCCTCACCTGAGATATACGTTAAGGTGAAACAGAAGTCACTTTGTCCACCTGTATAATGTAAATGCAAAGACACGCAAGGGTATATATATTTTTTAACCTCTCCTTGACAAACAGACTCAAGTAAGAGGGGAAAAAAATATGTAAAAGTGGAAAAAAATTTAGATACATTTCCGACCTGAGATGCAGCAGTGAGGGAATTTAATTTTGTTCACTGTTGGGTGGCAGAATGTGAGAGAGAGTTTTGGGTAGGGTTGGTTGTTTAGTTGTGGTGGTAGGTGCTGGTTGTGGTAGGGTAGGGTTGGTGGTAGGTGCTGGTTGTGGTAGGGTAGGGTTGGTGGTAGGTGCTGGTTGTGGTAGGGTAGGGTAGGTGGTAGGTGGTGGTGGTGGTGGTAGTGTTGGTGATGGTGTTGGTTATGGTGGTGAATAGTGTTGGTGATGGTGTTGGTTATGGTGGTGAATAGTGTTGGTGATGGTGTTGGTTATGGTGGTGATAGTGTTGGTGATGATGTTGGTTATGGTGGTGATAGTGTTGGTGATGGTGTTGGTTATGGTGGTGGTAGTGTTGGTGATGATGTTGGTTATGGTGGTGAATAGTGTTGGTAATGGTGTTGGTTATGGTGGTGATAGTGTTGGTGATGGTGTTGGTTATGGTGGTACTGGTGTATGTGTGTTAGTGAAGATCTTGTTCATTAGTAGTCTTCCTCCTCTTCTTGTATGGGAGTTTGTTTCCATTACCCCTTATTTCCCCTTTGCACTAATGGAGTATATGTGGTGTTTTTCTCTCCATGAACAGGCGATAAATCCATTAATCACCCCCCCTCCCCCTCTCTTCTCCCTACTTCCCTTTTCTAAATTGCTGCTCTTCCTATCATCATTCTTCTACTACTTCCTCTCCTTTAATGAGGTATTTATGTCTCCTAATCACCTTGGGAATACCTCTACATTTAGCAACGCTGGGAGCTTTAACCACAGTATTGAAGACAGTTTAGTTGTTTATTTATCTATTAATGTCATCTTCTTATCACCGCCACAGAACAGGTTTTAACTCATTTCCCAGATGGGCTCAGGCGGCCACTTGTGTTATAGGAATATTGTGGTAATCCGGTACAGTACAGCTCAAACCATCTCCTCGATTACTCACGATGGTTTAATTAGTATAACAACTGATGCTCAGCTCGGCTCATCTCTTCAAGGCTTCTAACATATTGATTCATGTATATATTGAAATAGCATATTGTATCCTATAGGTCAAAGGTCAGATACCCTTTGTTTGAATGTTTGATGCCAACACACAGTGAAGCTATAACCTGACATGTTGACAATGCTTTGATGTAACGTCACTGCAAAATACTGCCCCTTTTTTTAGCGTAACCAAAGGCTAGGTTGTTTTCTCCCTGCAGGCTGGTCTCTCAACTGTTAGCCAAGAATACATACTGTACCGAGAACTAAAAGGGAACATCATTATCAATTAAAACCTGAGATTGTATACAAAATAATCTTGCATGTATGTCACTGTCGAATTACACTTAAAAACATAGATTGTTCAATATGTTGTTTACTATACATTAATATTTTGAATAAAGAAAAAAAATTTACTGGGAATGATGGTTTATTTCATGATTGACAAAAAAATAAACGTAAAAGTTTAGAATTTTCTTTTTACGTAATACAGTACAAGCTCACCCTCAAGTTCATATCTATAGTAGGGAAAAAAAAGTTTGAAATACCTGATAGAAATACCTACCTGCCTACCTGCCTGCCTACCTGCCTGCCTACCTGCCTGCCACCAAACCGAGGTATGAATTATTCCCGGGCATCCAAGGAAAAGTAAAAAAAAAAAAAAGACCTTAAGAGTGAAGATGAAAAAGTACATTCCTGGGACGGTGGTCGATTAGGTGTGAGAGTATGGTGAAGTGGCCGGATATAGTGTGACGACGGGGCTGATGGTGCCGGAACTAAACATGTAAACATTCTTCATCATTATCAATACATTTTTTATCAATATCTATTCTAAATCTTAATAGTAGGTAATATGATAGTATAACATGATCTCAAGAGAATATACACATAAACTCGTAGACTCATTCATAATGGATATATTTAGAGAGTTCATACCACGTCTTCATTAACATATAAACAGTTAGGTGAATTTTAATAAATTTATTAATGATGCCTTATGATATTTAGCTAATGGCTTATTATACTCGGTTAAGGGGAACGCGTCAGCTAAGGGGGGACACGTCAGCTGAGGGGGAACACGTCAACTAAGGAGGGACACGTCAGCTAAGGGGGAACACGTCAGCTATGGGAGACACATCATCAGCTAAGGGGGGACTCATCAATTAAGGGGAACACGTCAGCTAAGGGGGACACATCAACTAAGGGGGAACAAATCAGCTAAGGGGAACAAAGATAAGGGGAACTAACCAATCTAAAGGGGACGTATTAAGGAAATGATGCTGCTCGATGGTTACGCCCTTCTCCCTCTTCTCTCCCTTCCCCTTCACCCTTTTCACACCCTCTCCCTTCTACCTCTTACTCTTTTTCCCTTTCCTTTCTTTCTTCTCCTCCTACCTTCATTTCTCCCCCTCTGCCTCTCCTATTCCCTCCAACCTCCCATCTCTTATTCTTTCTCCCTCTCTCATTCACTCCTACCTCCCTCTCCTTCTTCACCTCTTACTCTCCCTACCTCTCCCACCTCCTTTCTCCCACCTCTTACTCTCACCTCCCACTCACTCTCTCCTCCTCCTCCTCTTCCCTGTACATCACACCAGAATCATGATGCATGGAGGAAAGAGATGGAAACTTTTGGTCACTTTACTACTTTTGGTTACTTCATTACTTTTGGTTACTTCATTACTTTTGGTTACTTTACTACTTTTGGCTATTTTACTACTTTTGGTTACTTTACTACTTTTGGCTATTTTACAACTTTCTTTTCCCATTCTTGTCATTTTCTCTCGAGTAATCTTATTTTCTCCTGAGGGAAAAGTGTTTGCCCTTGAGATGGAAGACGCAATTCTGCTCTTGGACGCAAAGTGTATTTTTTTTTACTCATGCTTGAGGGTAAGGGTTTATGTCTTGCTGTCTAGCCGGGTGATGTATGGTGCTGAGAGATGGTGGTGAGGGATGGTGTGGAGGGTAGTGTAGGGTGGTGATGTATGGTGGTGAGGGATGGTGGTGAAGGGTGGTGATGGGTGTTGAGGAATGGCAAGGAGTGATATCTGGAGGAGATAAAAAAAACAGGAATAAATTGATTATTTTTCTATTCTCGTTTATAATTTATCTTATTCCCATAAAACAAACTCACATAATATTACTCTGATCATCAATGGGAAATATTCTCTTATGATTTAATTCAACTTTAAACGGTACCCACTAAGACACAACTCTCCAAGTGTGGTCGATTTCACAGCAGGAATTCCAATGGAGTTTAAATGCATTTCATTGGTGCTGTCTCCACCCCCCCCATAGTACATGTCAGCCAGTTGGGAGTCTTAGTCATGATTTTATTTTCTTATTTATGAAAATTAGTTTAGGAATTAAATCACCACAAGGTATTATATTATTGTTTTTATGACTTATTAAAATCAGTTGAATCTGTTATATGCTAATAGACAAAAAAAAAAAGGAAATATTTGTGAATTTTTATTAGTTAATGATGATATATTTAGTTAGGATTGAAATGTACAGGCTTGGGTCGTTGCTCCACATCCTTGCCAAAACATTCCCAACTTTGGCCTCAATGTTTTCTTCTGATTCACCAAGTCGAAAAATCATATATATATATATATATTTTCACCCAGACCACCAGAGGAAGATACTACGAACTTCACTTACCGTCAGGCTCAGTCGGTCACAGCATTAGTTGTGGACGTGTTGGACTGCTCGGTATATCCGTGGTGATGATAGCAGCGTCCCCGGGCCTCGTATTGCACGCCTAACGAGCGGTAGCTTGCGGGGGGGGGGGGGGGAAGATGTAGTTAAGTGTGAAATATTAAGAATAAAAAGAAAGGAATGAAGCATATGAGGAGGAGGACAATGGTAGGGGGGGGGGGGACCTGTCGTGTGTGTGTGTGTGTGTGTGTGTGTGTGTGTGTGTGTGTGTGTGTGTGTGTGTGTGTGTGTGTTATCCTTTTTCAAATAATCAAAACAATCATAAAGCTTTTAGTGAACTGTTACTTTCACACCAACAATTTCCTGGTTTAGCTGTGATGTTTTTATGTGATTTATAAACTACATTTACCAGGACAAAAACACCCAGGCTCTTTATATAGGTAAAACCATACATACCCACGCAGACACACTCATATCCATATATACACTCATACACTCACATACACGCAAGGTTTTTACCTTCACGGAATTTACAAACAAACAGATAAATGCCCAAACAAACACAAACAAACACCAAGGTATTTTCAAACATATGTAAACAGAAACATATATACAGATACACACACACACACACACACACACACACACACAGCAGAGTAAAGCTTTCGTTTGATTGAGTCATGTCGGTCACTCAGGATAAAGTTTGAGCTGTGACTCGCTACAACTTTTTACAGTAAGATCGTTACCGTGGACACCACCCGTCATGGCTGCCGGAACATGAGTCTGAAGAGTGGCTTGATGACTCGAGTAACGTAGACACATGTTACAAATGGTTCGGTGATTCAGAGTGAAGTGTGGAACTGTTCGGAACGGTCTTGGTGATTCATAGTGAAGTGTGGAACTGTTCGGAACGGTTCGGTGATTCAGAGTGAAGTGTGGAATTGTACGGAACGGTCTTGGTGATTCATAGTGAAGTGTGGAACTGTTCGGAACGGTTCGGTGATTCAGAGTGAAGTGTGGAATTGTACGGAACGGTCTTGGTGATTCAGAGTGAAGTGTGGAACTGTTCGGAACGGTCTTGGTGATTCATAGTGAAGTGTGGAACTGTTCGGAACGGTCTCGGTGATTCATAGTGAAGTGTGGAACTGTTCGGAACGGTCTCGGTGATTCATAGTGAAGTGTGGACATGTTCGGAACGGTGATTGACATGAAGTGTGGACATGTTCTCATATAGGTATAATATACAGGTATTTCCTCACGGTTACCTGCATTTACAAGGTTTATTTCCTTACTTCCATACACATAATGAAGTTTCATATCATAGTTTTATTTTTTCTTTCTTTATAAAAAACACAAATAACAATATTCAATTCAAATATCAACTACTGATCGTAATTTCTGTTGAATATTGGTTATATTTACCTATTTCGTCAATGAGAACAGTACAACGTTGACTCGAAATTCTAAATTGTTCAGCCAATTAAGAAAGTACTCTGGAAACACTACAACTGACGCTCATTAAGGCACGTCCTGTTAGCTGAGGGAGTTCAGTTCGTTGGCAACACTTCAGGAATACAACTCGTGCTTGACCTAATTGAGATTATTTTATTTTTGTTTATTTATTTATTTTCTTCTTTACCTATTTACAACTTACCCTATTCAGTAATAAATTGTGGAGTTTTATGCCTTAGACTGAACCAACATATAAAATTTAATGGTCAATGGAAATATTTACTTGTTGCCAGACCATTCGACCTGAATGTAAGATAACACTTCCAACCAGCGTGATCTTTAATAAATATTTCTCTATCCTGTTACGAATACGTATTTTCAATTCCTTATTTTTTGTTTAACATGATAGGGTTTTATAAGACTGTGTATGTGTTTGAATAATTTTTTTTTTTTAATTCACGGGAAGATGATCGAGTATATCCTGACTCATGTTGTCCAAATGTTCCAGTAATATTTGGGGTTACCAAGTGGCCTAGCTAAGGTTGATATTCACTAAACCATGTGTTGAAAATAGTGGTTGATGGTGAGTTACGGACATGTACGGAAGGTTCGGTGTTTCGTAGTGAATTATACACACGTTCAGAGCAGTTTAACATTTAGTATCGAGGTCAAGATAAGTTCAGAATAGTGTTTTTATTTTCAGTTTAAACACATTCGAAATACCTTGATCGTTTCTACAAGAACTTAAAAAGATTCGTAGTTCAGTTGTAGTTACATTGAGTATTGTTGACTCATATTGTGAGGTAGGAGGTAGTTGGCAGCTACCAAACAGGGAGGTACTACCGCCTGGGAAGATATTGGAAGCATAATGTGTTGTCTAATGGTAGACCCTGCTGCCTTATGTGACCAAGTCCCAGGTTGCTGATCTGACTTCCTGCCTCATTTACACACAATTGCAGGGTCTCAATTGTTTCTCTTACTTTAACAACACAACATACATATATTGTTTCTCACTATTAATCTGTTATATTTTCCTAATTTTTGTATTTTTTTCTTTTTTATGATGTCCTGGTGAGCTTATACCCATAAAAGAAAAAAGGAGTTTGGTAAATCAAATGAAATATTGTTTCACTGTAAGAGCTCGATCATAGCTACCTGTTGACTCGTAGTAAAGAATGATCCTCCCCCACAACACACGCTCACGAGGTTACCAGAGCTGCTCGTAAAAAGCCTTAACTTACTGTTAATAGGAAACTGTACCACTTCCATCACAGTTAATGTAGCCCAGCCTGTACACTCTATGAATATTTATACATGCATGGCCCTAAATTATCTCCTGCATATAACCCAGTTTGAATAATAATAATAATAATAATAATAATAATAATAATAATAATAATAATAATAATAATAACAATAAAAGATGTTAATACTAATAATACGAGTAATAATAATAATAATAATACGATTTATTTAGTAAAATCATCATACAAATTTACAATATATTTGACATGTATATAAACTATGCAGGTATACAGTTCAGCAGGTGTATAGACAACACAGGTATACGGTATACATAGATCACGGAGGTATACAGTTTGCAATATACCATCATAGTTTAGGTATGTAATAACAATAAACAAAAACCATAAAGGTAGATTATGTATTTGTTTTTATTTGAAATACTTCTTTTTATTTTGATACTTGGTTATTTAAGAATTATTTTCTATTATTTCAGGATCCTGTTATCACCATTTAGTAGCTGGCCAATGGAAACTAATTAATTCCAGGAAAAAAAGACTAGATTAATTATTGCGGTTTGTGACGGGATTTATAGGTGACTGAGGAGATAGAATTAGGGTGAAGCTTAAGGGTGTTGAGATGGTGTTAAGGGATAAATAAAGGGTTTTGTCCTTCCCTTAAATGGGGTTTTAAGGTAGGATAAGGGGAGGAAGGGGTTCATTATTAAGGTAAGGAACGATAAAGGGTTAGGTAAAAGGGTTAATATCCACGTTGAACAAAGTTAATTACATTTATTATTCACCCATGATCGCCATTCAAAGGAAATAACACTACACAGCCTATGAGAAATTATTGAAATTTCTCTTATCATGAAAATCGTAATTAATTGGATATGTAAATTAATCATGAGCCTTATCTCTTTCAGTATAGCATCAAGGAAACAAATGCTTATTACCCCTGAAGTCTAATTATACGTTGACTGATTTTATTTCCTGGTATTATAATTTTTTTTGTTTACCGAGATGAGATCCACTGTTTTCCCCACATATTCATACCTAACCTAACCAAGGTACAGTTTCATAGGTTCAGTTATCACACACACACACACACACACACACACACACACACACACACACACACACACACACACACACACACACACAGACAAAGTAACCATTAACATTATCCAAAACAACCAAAAACTCTCCCTTGTATATTTTAGGCTTGACCTGACAATTATTCCTGACATACTTGACAACTACATATAATTCCCCCCCTCACCGAAATGCACAGTATATGTTATCAATAGTGCTTTGATGTCCCTCACAGACTAAAACAACCTGTGTATGTACTTGACAGATACAATAATATATACATTATCGTAGTTATACAAGCAGTAGTCCATAATACTACTCATAGTATTTACACCAATAAAAATAATCTCTACATTTCAACAGATTATCATTGGTGTATTAATTCTATTAGGGTCAAATTTTAGTAACCAAATCCTACTACTGTGATAAACCCATTAATTTAATAGCCATAGGAACCTTTTAACAGCGGATTGATTAATATTGAACTGGTTTTGTACAAGTCCCGTTCGTGTGTAATTGTTAAAGAGATCTTAATAGTAATTCAGAGTTACATTTTTGAGACAGACAGACAGACAGACAGACAGACAGACAGACAGACAAAGAGAGAGACGAAAAGTGAGAGAGGGTAAATGGTTCGCCTGCCGGATGCTCCCACCGGACCGGACTCCTGCCGGATAACTGCTCCTCGAACTCCGTCGGACAATTAGGAAGTAACGAGGCGGACAGACCCTCGTCAAGGGGCTGATTTACTGTTGACCAGAGGGCTTGGCTTCATGCTGGGCTGCTGCATTCATAATAGTATCCTCCTCCTTGCTCTCTCTCTCTCTCTCTCTCTCTCTCTCTCTCTCTCTCTCTCTCTCTCTCTCTCTCTCTCTCCTTTTCTTTCTTTCTTCATCTTTCATTTTTTTCTTTTTTCCTAATTTTTATTTTGATTTTTCTCGAAATTTTCTTCCTTTCTCAAGTTTTCTCTTTCTTTTTTTTTCTGTCTTCCTCTTTTTTTTTTCTTTCATGTCTTCGTCATTATTTTATCTTTATTTTTCTATTTTTTTTATCTCCCATTTTTTTTGTAAATGTTATCTGGTTCTTTCGTTGTTCTCTCTCTCTCTCTCTCTCTCTCTCTCTCTCTCTCTCTCTCTCTCTCTCTCTCTCTCTCTCTCTCTCTCTCTCTCTCTCTCTCTCTCTCTACATCGCCAACCAACAATAATTACGAGTATAATTTTCTGGATATTATAGTGAGTTTCAAAAGCTAATTCACAGTCCTTTCTCACTCCCATAAAGTCTCGTAGATACTGTAGGTACTAATGACGTGTGTTACTGTCAGGATAACCACAAACAAACTCTCATAAGGTCGTAAATCCCACGGTATCTCCTCTTTCGTGTGGTGATTAACGATGCTCCGCCCTACACCTGATTAATGGCGGTGAGTACGATCATTTGATACACCTCTTACCTGTTGTTCTTAACGAGGGTTTTCACTAACAGGTAAAATGGGTCTAAATTATGAGCTCAAATTTCTCTATAAACCATTTTTTTTTTCATGTCAATAATATACCCAGATATTGAACAGACAGACAGAGAGGTAGACAGACAGGCTGACAGACAGAAAGAGACAGGCATGATACGTACTTCACAAAACCTGCACCGGATAAACACGGATCAGGCGCTCTAGGTAAAAACGTTTTGGTTGGAAAAAGTGAACATTTCTACTGATTGGGTTAATGTCTCTGTTGCTTGGTTAGATTAGGTTAGGTGATGGGGTCTTAATATGGATTATGAGAGTGGAATGTGGACTGTGTGTGTGTGTGTGTGTGTGTGTGTGTGTGTGTGTGTGTGTGTGTGTGTGTGTGTGTGTGATCAAACATATGACAACACTGATAAAACCTTTCCATTTTGTGACTTTTATCCTCATATTTACCTGTAGAGAGTTACGTAACCCCAAAACAATTATTCTGAAAGGGAAATTTGATATCAGTCCTAATCACAAGTACTCAACATTCAATTGCTCTCTCTCTCTCTCTCTCTCTCTCTCTCTCTCTCTCTCTCTCTCTCTCTCTCTCTCTCTCTCTCTCTCTCTCTCTCTCTCTCTCTCTCTCTCTCTCTCTCTCTCTCTCTCTCTCTCTCTCTCTCTCTCACACAGTCTTGTCCTGGCCTAGATAATGTAGCTGTCAGGAAGGGATGAGGTAGAGTTCCTGGGTAAACTAAAAGCAGAACACCTTTACTGGATCACTGTAACATTATTCCCGCCGGACTCCTACCAGGTATCCGTTTCGCGAATTTCTCTGGACAATTAGGTAGCAACGAGGCAAACAGTCCCTCGTCAGTGGTGATTTACTGTTACCGGAAGACCAGGCAGGTTTTATGTACGTGATATTGTTCCTTTCTTTCCGTGTATCTATGTGTCGTATTTCTAGTCGTTCCCAGCTCCACGGGTAACTAACTCTCCTAAGTGACTCTAGTGTTTGTAGGCGAGAAAATATTGAGAGAAAAAGACGTAAACTGTTATTAATATGTTAAGGAACATTTCCAAAGCGACTGAGGTTCTGTAAAAGATATCAACACACACAACACCCACACTGACTTGAGCCCGAGGTAATGTCTGTTAACTGAATCATGTTATCTCATATGTGATTTGCATTCTCGTTTACTCTTCAAGTCTTATGGCCATGTTGTGACCTGTGGTGGACAGCCAATTGAGTTGCTGTAACAGGAGACGCCAACAAGCTACACCATATGTCAGATTATAACTGCATTTAGGAATGGTCTTGTTCGACATGAATGTATTGCCTGTCAGACTGAGAGAACAATACCGGCCAGTTGTGTGAGTAAGACTTAACCTGACTATTATTAACGGTTTGTGTACTCTATATATACGGTAATTGTTGTATATGACTGTGTACTGACAGGTGTAGTTTGTGTATAAGCTTTTGATGCTCAACTAAATCTATCTCGAATCCAGAATAAAAACTACGCTTTAAACATTGAAAATTTAGGTATTATTATTATTATTATTATTATTATTATTATTATTATTATTATTATTACGAAGGTTGAATTACGTTTAATATACTATTTAAAATATTACGATTACTTATTAAATAAATCTTATAAAGTGGGTTGTATACCAATAGGACACTACCACACTATAGGACACCATCACACTATAGGATGCCATCACACTATAGGACACCATCACACTATAGGACACCACCACACTATAGGACACCATCACACTGTAGGACATCATCACACTATAGGACACCATCACACTATAGGACACCATCACACTATAGGACACCATCACACTATAGGACACCATCACACTGTAGGACATCATCACACTGTAGGACACCATCACACTATAGGACACCATCACACTATAGGACACCATCACACTATAGGACACCATCACACTATAGGACACCATCACACTATAGGATACCATCACACTATAGGACACCATCACACTACAGGACATCATCATACTACAGGACACTACCACACTATAGGACACCATCACACTATAGGATACCATCACACTATAGGACACCATCACACTACAGGACATCATCACACTATAGGACACCATCACACTATAGGACACCATCACACTATAGGACACCATCACACTATAGGACACCATCACACTATAGGACACCATCACACTATAGGACATCATCACACTATAGGACACCATCACACTATAGGACACCATCACACTATAGGACATCATCACACTATAGGACACCATCACACTATAGGACACCATCACACTATAGGACACCATCACACTACAGGACACCATCACACTATAGGACACCATCACACTACAGGACATCATCATACTATAGGACACTACCACACTATAGGACACCATCACACTATAGGACACCACCACACTATAGGACACCATCACACTATAGGACACCATCATTTAGGCTGTACACCATAGAGTCAACTACTAGGTCAAAAATAGGTACAGTGCGGTAGTGATGGCTGACAGCTGTTACCCAACCGATCTCACTGTCGGATAACTGGTCCTTCACTTCCGACCGGGCAGTTACAGAGCACCGAGGCGGACAGATCCTCGTTAACCGGAGACCTTGGTTTTATTATGACCGTCCGAGTGTTATTTAGTAGCGTTGTTCATCTCTCTCTCTCTCTCTCTCTCTCTCTCTCTCTCTCTCTCTCTCTCTCTCTCTCTCTCTCTCTCTCTCTCTCTCTCTCTCTCTCTCTCTACTCATGGTGGGAGGTACAAACATAAGCCGCTGGGATGACATTAAATTTACTCGAGTCTGATGTAGAATGGCGTTTGTAATTAACATAGTTCTTGAAGACAAAGACGCAGTTGTAGATTACACACACACACACACACACACACACACACACACACACACACACATCAACTGATTATACTTCTAAAAAGACCTCAATCGTAATGGTTAGTTAGTATGCCCAAATGACAATGAATTAGGCTTATTAATACTGTGTTTTCTCCTATAATACTATGAATCACTGTAGTTGAGGCTTATTAATACTGATTCCATATTACCGAGAAATTCTACTCCTGTCACGTTCTTCCTCTATATCAAGTTCACGGTTCCTATTTCATATTTAGTTATATTTTTACAGCACAGTTCGTAGGGGTGTGTGAGGGTGGGAGACTATGGTTGCTGGGGTTAAAATTGGACTAATTCTCTGGGGGGTCTGATATGCTCGTGGTTGCCATGGTGATTATCTTGTACACGAGAGAGCCTGATGTAGCCTGATCTAGTTTTGCATTTCTTTTATTTATTTTTTAACCCAGTGTGGTAGTTTTATTTAAAATTTTCACCTGACTAATGGTATAATATATTCTACCATGTGTTCCTATTGTGAATTTATTTTATTTATTCATATATATTTATTTTCATTATATTCACCTCAGTTTGTCTCTATATATACACAGTAAATAAATTTCAGTATCCTTTTACTTTCATTTCCAGTCTTTTTTTTTTTTTGGTGTGTGTGTGGGGGGGGGGGGGCATAAATTACACACCCCTTCCCCCTCCCCGCAAAGAAAGACGGAATTTAGTACAGAAGATAACACAATAAAGTTGATTTTGTAAGCAAGAGTGAAGATAGATACCTATTATCACATGAACTTAAGAGACACACCTTTACTTACCTTAATTAATGAGGACCAAACACCACTAAGTTGGGGAACCAGTCGTAAGAGATGGGAACTATGTACGCTGAAAGACCCTTCTTCTCCTTCATCCCTCACCCCTCACCCCCTCCCCTTCCCACTCCTTACCCCTCTTAACTCCTTCCCCCTTCTCCCCTCTCCCCTCTCTCCTCTCCCCCCTCCTCCCCCCCAGCTGGACTCTAGCCGGATAACTCTGCTCCCCGAATTCCACTGGACAATTAGGGAGCAACAAGGCGAACAGAACATCGTCAGGGCTGATTTAATGTTGACCAGAGAACCTCGGACGTATACTGGGCTACCGTGTGTATTACAGTGAAGTCTGTCTGTCTGTCTTTCTGTCTGTCTGTATGTCTTTCATTTTTTTCTCTCTCTTTCTGGCTGACTGTTTGCATTTCTCTCTCTCTCTCTCTCTCTCTCTCTCTCTCTCTCTCTCTCTCTCTCTCTCTCTCTCTCTCTCTCTCTCTCTCTCTCTCTCTCTCTCTCTCTCTCATCCGGGCCCAGCATTAATCGTCAGCACCAGCCTTCAGGAACACGACAAACTGCCTTTCACACATAAAGCTCCGGGATAGAGGAGACCACAATAACATGGGTATACTCACCGCTCCAGGTAACTTTATGTGCCAGGTGAGTCAGACTTCCTCAACACAAATGAACTTATACAATGCAAATACGAGAAACCTACATTACAGGTGAACCTATATTATCATCGGTTTATGCATATACATACACACGCATATATACATGGTCTGACATATGTATATCCGACCAACACGCATACACAGAGCCACCCAGAAACACACACACACACACACACACACACACAAGACGAGGCCTCCGTTAATCTGGAAACTTCAGAGATGCATAAGACTAGTTTAGTGCGTCTGGAGGCAGTGTGAGACCGAGGTAATGAGCTTCAAGGATATGTGAACCTTAGATAATAAGTTTCCCAGGTGTGATGTGATTAAGGTAAATGAGGCTCCCAGGTATAGTGGCAGATTAAGGTAAGGATTTTCCAGTCAGCGAGAGTGACGAATTTACGAGTGGGGGGCTTAGGGAGGAAGACACACGCTGAGTTATGTTGTGAGTTAGTCTCTTGTTTTTATAAATGTGAGGAAAAAACTCATTAGTATTTCCATCTATTGGGGCGATTATATTGATTTTTTCCCCAGTAATATATATGAGACAAGATGACTATATGTGATTCTAGTTTTAATAGAAGAGATTCTTTGAAATTAGATTTTTTTTTTATATAATGAAATGTAATGAAAATCTCCAGGAAAAGATAATATAGCAATTTTATAACTTATTCTTCATTATAAATCAAAAACAATGTATTTTAACAACTAATTAACATAAAAAATACGGTAAATAAATTCTTCTTTTCATTTATATAAAAAAAATGATAGAAATTGTACCAGAAGTGACATCCACTTTAGGTAAGCAGTTGTTAAGTCTTGCATTTACCAGCAGTTATCTTGGTACACACACACACAGTTCCTTCACTCACCCATGGCTGTATTATTATTATTATTATTATTATTATTATTATTATTATTATTATTATTATTATTATTATTATTATTATTTTTATCTAGTGTATGACATAGGTTTAATACGCACAAAATAGACCTTACGATGTCAAAGTTATATTACATCATAACATCATCAGTCACTATAAAGTTAATAATATCCGGTTTATGAATTCTTATTGTATCAAGTAACTTAAAATTAACAGTGAAAAAAAAGTTTAAAGATTTGTTAAAACAATTCAGGTTATTGGCAGTGAGGAAATATTTTAAGGAGACCAGAAATTTCTTAGTCTATGGTCTGATGGGAAACTGACATGTGTTACACTCAGGAAAGTCCCTCTTTTTACCGTATCCAGCTGAGGGATTGTTTCCTTTTTCCCATCACCCTCTGACAACACTGGGGAAGTGGGTCTTAAGGGAATTTGGGAAACTAAAAAAACAACCGTATTTCTCTCTCTGTCGTTTTAAAATCCTCCATTAATTTCTAAATCAGTGTAAAGTTAAAGAACGTGATTTTTTTTTAATTTTTTTTTTTTACATCTCGGTGACAGTGAAGGTAATTGTATAAATATGTATTTTATTCATACACAGGTAAATTAGTTTAAGGGTTGTATTAATATGTATTTTTTTCTTGGTTTTTCCTTTACGTTATTCGCTAGGTTTGAGAGAGAGAGAGAGAGAGAGAGAGAGAGAGAGAGAGAGAGAGAGAGAGAATTGTTATTTCTTGTAAGAATTTAGTGAGCGTTAGTTCTCTTCTCTTTACTTCACACCACAACATTAAATCTCTATCTCACAATTGTGCCATAAAACCTTAACTATCCTCCTACAACACAACTTATATCAACATACCTGAGCTCTACTTAATATGACATTATTTTACTCAATCGGTAAGAATTCCTGGTGATAATTCTTCCCATGTAAGATTTAATGCCACGTTAAGAACGGGAGTTATTATTTAATGGGTCAAAAACACGCGATGCTCTTAAGCTGCTGTGAAAAGCCATTGTTTCTTATATTTCAGTTTCACTCTAAATAGTTTCTGTACATCCCTGTCTTACTAAATATCAGCTATGTAAATAAAACCTAACCTAACCTAACCTAACCTAACCTAGCCTAATCTAACTTAACCTAACCTAACCTAGTCTAACTTAACCTAACCTAACCTAGTCTAACATAACCTAATCTAACCTAACCTAACTTAACCTAACCTAATCTAACTTAAGCTAATCTAACTTAACCTAACCTAACCTATCCTAACCATGTTAAACTTAATGCCTGTCGTCAATGGAGCAGAAGCTGATGTATACTGACAGCGCCGCTCATGAAACCCCTGAATATTGCTACATTTAATATCAAATTTATGTACATCTCTCTGAAAAAATATTCCCAGAAGCTAAATAAATCTTCGTATGATGAAGGGCTTATGGCTTCCCTTCACATCATTTAACAAAAGCTCTCTCTGAACCTTCCCGTACGCTGCTTCCAATGAGGACTCTCGATATCTAAAAAACGTCTATTATTGGGTGGAAAAGAGACTTTGTGCAACCAATCATATTCTCTCTCCTAAAAACTTATATTTGATAGTTGTGAGTAGTGAAGTTCGACAGGATATGTGTGAGGTCTTACTGCACACATCCTTAAAATTATTCGTCTGTCTTAACCAAACCTTAAACTGAGTCATTTATTGGCATTAAAGAATATTTATAAGACTATAACTGGGCTGTACTATATAAAAAAAAAATCGTGAGGTAAAAAATACAGTATTTTTTTGTTCTCGTATTAACTTCAATTCGTGAAGATATATTGTTATTATTTACAAACATTCAACAGTGCGGATATTCTTTTCGTTGTTTACAAACTTCGGGTAAGAGGGACGCACATGTCTCTTTTTATAAACAAACTTTCACCAGAGAAGATAAATATGTTTTTGTTTACAAAGTTCACGAGTTATGATATAATCTCCTGTGATTAAGTGGAACTAACCAAGGAAGGATGATTAAGGGAAGAGTTAACCTGAAGAACCTTCTGAGTGGACAACACAGAAACCCACTGTAACTTGAAGGACGAGAAAAGGTCAACCTAACCTAACCTAACCTGACCTAACATTGTAGCCAAGGAGAACTATAACACCAACTAGAATCATCATGAAACACCAGTATAATAATAACATTCTTTCAGCCTCAGAGGAAAAGGGAGATACTATTTGATCACCTGAAGATTAGTACCCCATAATATTTCACCTGATAATTAAACACTCTGACTCTACCTGGGTGGGATTAGGTTAGATTAGGTTAGGTTAGGTGTTATACAGAAAACCTGTGAACGTTTCCTATAGCAGAATGAACCAACAGAACATATCAGAGGTTCACGTGGGTTCAGTTCCCTGTCGGTGCTGCATTAACATTAATTATATTTACTATTTACTTACAGCAAATTAACTTTTGTAATTAGTGGATGATATAATACCTAACTCTATATAACAAATTAAATTATAAATTACATTTTCTTGTTATTTCCTTGTTAATATAATTTTTTATTATTTTATTCTCCAGATTAAGTGGATGTATCATTTTTGTAAATAAACTTAAATTATCTATCTAAAAAAGCTTCCAGACATCAGTAAATAAACATAAATAATGTATTCCTTAATAAATAATCAATTTAATCATAGTGCAATAGTTGTAACACCGAGGAAAATATAAAACATGTAAATTATCCCAGCAGCTTACCCACGGCATACAACTCTACGGATATCTCCCATCACATTTCACTACTGCGAGCTCACCGCGAAAAACTCTACGGATGTCTCCCATCACATTTCACTACTACGCACTCACCGCGCAAAACTCTACGGATATCTCCCATCACATTTCACTACCACGAGCTCACTGCGCAAAACTCTACGGATATCTCCCATCACATTTCACTACTACGCACTCACCGCGCAAAACTCTACGGATATCTCCCATCACATTTCACTACCACGAGCTCACTGCGCAAAACTCTACGGATATCTCCCATCACATTTCACTACCACGAGCTCACTGCGCAAAACTCTACGGATATCTCCCATCACATTTCACTACCACGAGCTCACTGCGCAAAACTCTACGGATATCTCCCATCACATTTCACTACTAGTCTACATATTTCATTTTAAGAATTGGTGAAATGATGAAACATTGACTTACAAAATCAAAATGCAAAATATAAATAAGATTTAAACTGAGAATGTAAAATTTTAATAATATATGAACATGAGGAGAATAAGAAACTTGACAAATTAAACCAAGGACAACTAATGATTATTTTTACCTGGGCTCGTTACCTATCATTAACATTCGTGGTAGAAATTAGTGAGTAATTCCGATAACCAATTAGAGATAGTTTGAGGTCATATCCTTCTCTTGTTTACGGTGCTGTGTCTGGCTGTAATTGGGGTTATAAGACATTTTATGAGTTTTATAAGAAGAAACAAGTGTAATTCTCGGTATAGTGAGGCTGATTATAGTATTTTAAGACTATAAAATAATGTTATAATCACGGTTGTATGTTTTAGTTATAGTGTATGTATGTATGTATGTATGTATGTATGTATGTATGTGTGCGTGTTCATTTACAGTAAAACAAAAAAGTTACTCATAAAAACACAGGTAACTTGTCTCACCTTTCCACACCTGTAAACAGTGCCCAGGTGTGTGTAGCGCCTCCAGTGTTGTTACCTCCACTGCTGCTATCTGTTATGTTGTCTCTAATAAATCGCTGTAATTCATAAGAGGCGTGGCAGCAGCTGCTTACGGAGTTATACACGGAGAAAATGTGATTTATACCTCGGTTAGGAGCCAACAATTTATGAGCTAAAATCCAGGATATATAAATGAAACACTGTCCATGGACCTCGTGACAGCATTTTTCTTATGATGATGATGATGTATGTAATGTAGTTTATCTCTCAGGTGACTTCTATAACCCTGTTGAGATATACTGTGATATATTTTAAAAGAGGAGTTAATAGATTCAAATTTGAAGATATTATACATATTGGTTCACAGATGTAAACTACAAGCAACGTTAATTAAAGTATGTATTATTGTCAATGTTGAATGATGCCTCTTACTGCGAGAACGATCATAATTAAACACTAAATATCTTGGTAACACTGGATTTGGCTATATAAAGTAATATATATATATATATATATATATATATATATATATATATATATATATATATATATATATATATATTATATATATATATAATGTTTACCATACGTTATTTGTGTATTTTTATATACTGAGATGAAAATGATTTTATTGCTCATGGATTATATGCGAGCTATTTTAAAACATAGTAACTCAGTGAATAATAACTGGAATTAAACATCCATTAAAGTATTACTGAGAAAAAATGAAATATTAACCAGATATTAGTATTCATTCGGTATTGGAATATAATTACTTTTCATACTTTTAGACTTTTCCTCTTCAGACAGGGAAAAGGTGGGTGGGTTACTCGTGGGTTACTCGTGGGTTACTCGTGGGTTACTCCTCCCCCTTGGCAGGATACTAGGACACTGAAGACTTGTTGCATCGTCGACACCTCCTTCAGTTGTGTAGGACCTCCTTAGGGACCGAACCCAATCCTCCTCTTCAGTTGGGAGTCTAACCCATGACCTTTAGCTTACGAAACGATCGATTTAGCACCAATCAAAGGAACGAGTGAAAATACTGTAATAATATCGTTATTCGTCAACTACGGGAACTGTATGTTAAGTGTTATTGCCTTTTTTATGTGTAATAGTCGTAAGATCGCGTGCAGTTAATGACTCCTCTTCCCTTCTCCTTTTATAACAGAGAAGCGTATCTAAGGCGTTAATGTTACTGTACAATGCAGGACAAACGCACAAGTACACACACACACGAACATGCAAATGACCTGAAAGACAACAGACAACAAACTCAAATATTTAAGACTATTCCACACACACACACACACACACACACGCGCCCTTGTATTCATTATTAATATAAAAACAAAACGCAGTACAAACACACCCACACACAGACAAAAGACATATATTTACGTGAAAGATCATAACACACACACACACACACACACACACACACACACACACACACACACACACACTATATATTCAGGTCATGTAAATACGTTCTTACACGCCCACATACACACACACACACACACACACACACACACACACACACACACACACTCATGCATGATGGTAAATAATAAAACACGCAACTCAGCACATTTGACTTATTTATGAATCCGTTTATCCTTCTTTATGCCACACACGTATTTGTCTCCTCCACCACAACCTACCTCTCCTCCACCACAACCTACCTCTCCTCCACCACAACCTACCTCTCCTCCACCACAACCTGCCTCTCCTCCACCACAACCTACCTCTCCTCCACCACAACCTGCCTCTCCTCCACCACAACCTACCTCTCCTCCACCACAACCTACCTCTCCTCCACCACAACCCACCTCTCCTCCACCACAACCTGCCTCTCCTCCACCACAACCTACCTCTCCTCCACCACAACCTACCTCTCTTCCACAACAACCTACCTCTCCTCCACCACAACCTGCCTCTCCTCCACCACAACCTACCTCTCTTCCACAACAACCTACCTCTCCTCCACCACAACCTACCTCTCCTCCACCACAACCTGCCTCTCTTCCACAACAACCTACCTCTCCTCCACCACAACCTGCCTCTCCTCCACCACAACCTACCTCTCCTCCACCCCAACCTGCCTCTCCTCCACCACAACCTACCTCTCCTCCACCACAACCCACCTCTCCTCCACCACAACCTGCCTCTCCTCCACCACAACCTACCTCTCCTCCACCATAACCTACCTCTCCTCCACCACAACCTACCTCTCCTCCACCACAACCTACCTCTCCTCCACCACAACCTGCCTCTCCAACACCACAACCTGCCTCTCCTCCACCACAACCTACCTCTCTTCCACCACAACCTACCTCTCCTCCACCACAACCTACCTCTCCTCCACCACAACCTACCTCTCTTCCACAACAACCTACCTCTCCTCCACCACAACCTACCTCTCCACCACAACCAACCTCTCCTCCACCACAACTTACCTCTCCTCCACCACAGCCTACCTCTCCTCCACCCCAACCTACCTCTCCTCCACCACAGCCTACCTCTCCTCCACCCCAACCTACCTCTCCTCCACCACAACCTACCTCTCCTCCACCACAACCCACCTCTCCTCCACCACAACCTGCCTCTCCTCCACCACAACCTACCTCTCCTCCACCACAACCTACCTCTTCTCCACCACAACCTACCTCTAAAAAAGGTTGGGGGGGGGGGGGGGGTTCAGACTCCAGATGCTGCGACAATCAAGTGAAAAATCTACCGAAGTCTGATTGCACCCGGGTTGCCTTGGAGACACCTGTGCGCTCGACAGAATTGATGCTCTCAATCTATCCCTGAAACTTTCTCCCCATTGTGCTCTATGTTACTGGATTAAACACATTAAACTTTTATCACATTGTGCCCCGTGGTGCAGGATGTTTGGACCTGTGCATTGTGTGTTATTTATCATTCTTACCGAGAGAAAATTATTGGTATTTTTTTTTTCACGGTGATGCTTGCAACACTGAAGGTATTTAATTGTCTTGTATTTTCTGTGTATTATATCCTTCAATCTTTTCTCTTATCCAGGTCTTTGTATGGTGATAAATATGTAAGTTATCATATTTTAAATCAGTAGTTTTATTACTAACATAACCTAACCCAACCTAACCTAACTTAACCGAAACCTAAACCTAACCTAACCTCAAAAATACATTCACTTGTCTTTGAAACATTTATCTGAAACTTTGTGAAGTGAAGCTGAAAATATATTCCTTTAGTTACCAACTCTGGCAGTCATCAACCAAAGTGGCACTTAAACTAATTAACGAGATCACTGAGAATTGAGGTGACAGACAGGTTATACTTCCGCTGAGCTGCGCCACCTGTTCCTCTAGAGTAGACGAAGAGGGTAACATATTCTCGACAGCTCTGAGTTACTGTTATCTGCGGAAGTCCTATTTGTTCTAGACTCCCGGTCACATATAAGGGGTCTCTCTCTCTCTCTCTCTCTCTCTCTCTCTCTCTCTCTCTCTCTCTCTCTCTCTCTCTCTCTCTCTCTCTCTCTCTCTCTCTCTCTCTCTCTCTCTCTCTCTCTCTCTCACACAACAACATCAGTAGCCATCAGTCATCAACATCACGGATGGTGGAAGGGGTAGCTGATGACACCTCTAGGCAGAGAAAAGGCGTTTATACCCAGCAATAACCTGAGAAAGTGGCACTCTAAGGTATATTGCCGTTACAGGTGTGGCTCTAGTGCCATGGTTGGTTATAACACACACACACACACACACACACACACACACACACACACACACACACACACACACACACACAGTTGGTGATATTCTGATGGAGATTTTGACAAGGGGAAAGAGATAGAGCGATTTTATCCATAGACTTCACACCCTGTACCTCCCTCTCTCACCCCTCCACACCCTGTACCTCTCCCTCCACACCCTGTACCTCCTCCAACTCCACACCCTATACCTCCTCCAACTCCACACCCTGTACCTCCTTCAACTCCACACCCTGACCTCCTCCAACTCCACACCCTGTACCTCCTCCAACTCCACACCCTGTACCTCCTCCAACTCCACACCCTGTACCACAAATCTCCTTCTTACACACACACTATATCTCTATCTCCCACTCAAGTTGTTCTCACCCCAGGCATATAGTACCCCATTCATCTCTTCTCAACACATGTCTCTCTGTCCCGCGACCCACAAAGTTATTTAGGATTACTGCGACACGAACCGAGGCTGCCAGGTGAGGTGGAGAACTGTCTTGATCTAATTCTCTATACAGTGTTGGATTCCTTATAGTACATCAGCATCACAGTTGGATTATAAGGTCTTGGATACGAAGGATTATTTACATAAGTCAAAAGATGTTTATAGAATGATGCCTGACTGTTTCTATGTTAATTAGCAATGAGGAAATAAATCCTGATAATACTATTAAATCTCCTTAATGAATTATTAAGTTACAGATTTTATGATAGACGAAATTTCTATATTACAAAATAATCCTTCGTGTATCTGTTAAAGAATTACCTGTAAGATGGGATGAGTTGAATACATTAAATTTAGTGCAATATCAAAATCCTTATTGGTAAAGTTGTTTTAATTTGTCTCGGTATAAATTTCACATAATTTATCTGTTATAAATCTGTTAACTTCTATAAACGGTGTAGGTTTTTTCCGGGTAATTTAAATCCCTCCAGATACCGGAAGATTTTGTTTACGAGCGTTGTTTAAAAGCCGGCCGATTTTCCTCTTGTTTGTTTGTTTGTTTGTTTGTTTGTTTGTTTGTTGTTTGTTTCCTGTACTGACACATTCACCATACACAGGAATGTTGTGTTGTTTATAATCCTAACTACTGGGGTAAAGTGGGTGTGTGTGTGTGTGTGTGTGTGTGTGTGTGTGTGTGTGTGTGTGTGTGTTTGTTTTCTCCCCATATTGTCTCCTTTTTGTCTTTATTATCTCTAATTTTATCTTTCTTTTCCATTCCTCTCTCTCGTTAGCTCTCTTTTCTCCCTCTTACTCTTTATTTTATTTATACATTGTTTCATTGTATGGAAAAGAAATGTCCTAAAAAATTACACTCTCTCTCTCTCTCTCTCTCTCTCTCTCTCTCTCTCTCTCTCTCTCTCTCTCTCTCTCTCTCTCTCTCTCTCTCTCTCTCTCTCTCTCTCTCTCTCTCTCTCTCTCGTCCACAACACCAGCAGCAGCCACTACCCATCACCACTACAGGTGACTGACACTCTCAGACAATACTGGCATTTACAACCAACAATAACAACAGACACGGTATTAAGGCAGAAACTGACCTAATTAACGATCCCATATTAATTATTTTCACTAATTTACCAATGTTAGTTATTTCTTTCCCCTTGTGTGATTTATATGAGAGGGATATACTGATACGCACCAATACAAATATACATTTATATACACAACTATGCATTGAATCAGAACATACACATTCCCCATTCATGTTGAGAGTGTAAGAATGTTGTTGTGTATATGGAATCTGTGTTGAATGTTGTCAGTGAAATTTGAGGTTTTGAAGGTTAGTTGTCAATATGAAGTTTTAGAATGTTGGGTGTAATATGTTGGAGCTCTGAGGAGAAGATTTAATAAGAGGGAACAAGTTTCGTGCAGGAGTTTGATAAGGGTAGTCACCAGCCATCAATTGTCCAACTCAAACAGATCCATTCAGTCTCTGCCTCCCTTCATTCCTCCCACACATGATGTTCCCCCGTCTCTCTCTCCTACGCTTCCTGTGTCCTCGTTTCTCACTCCTACACACCTAGTATCTCCGTCTCTCACTCCTACACACACTATACCTCCGTCTCTCACTCCTACACACTATACCTCCGTCTCTCACTCCTCCACACACCATACCTCCGTCTCTCACTCCTCCACACACTATACCTCCGTCTCTCACTCCTACACACACCATACCTCCGGCTCTCACTCCTCCACACACTATACCTCCGTCTCTCACTCCTCCACACACTATACCTCCGTCTCTCACTCCTACACACACTATACCTCCGGCTCTCACTCCTCCACACACTATACCTCCGTCTCTCACTCCTACACACACACTATACCTCCGTCTCTCACTCCTCCGCACACTATACCTCCGGCTCTCACTCCTCCACACACTATACCTCCGTCTCTCACTCCTCCACACACTATACCTCCGTCTCTCACTCCGCGTCATATCGTTCATACACGTCATGAATACCTTCTCTCATTTTTCTTCCAGCTCCACTTGTATCTCAGTCCCGCGACCCACAGAATTATTTATGATCACAAATGACTTGGAGTGACGCCAGGTGAGGTCCGGCCAAGTGAGGTCCGGCCAGGTGAGGTCCGGCCGTGTTATTGTTGTGCTTGTTTACTTCATGATTCCTAACTGTACAGCAACAACATTACGAAAATAAATGGCAGTGAACATCTCTGAATATATGATGTAACAAAATATGAATATGTAACAGGTACAAGAGAGCATAATTAATGTGACAAGACTAGAAGGGTCAGTGTGGAGGTCAAAGTCTGGATATGTTACAGTAAAATCCTTCCCAGTACAGTACAGTAGAGTACAGTACAGTATTTCTGGATAAGTCATAATAAAAAGTTCGTTAATGGTCCTCTTTGTCTCTGGTTAAGTTCCCTTTGCAGTGAGATCATCAGAGAACACCAGACAACAGAAGCCGGGACACCCTTTTTATTTATACCACAAATTAGTGTGTGTCTCCTTGACAACGCTGGACGAGAGAGAAACACAGCTCTAATATATTCTGTACCCTGTATAGAAGACTCTCTCTCTCTCTCTCTCTCTCTCTCTCTCTCTCTCTCTCTCTCTCTCTCTCTCTCTCTCTCTCTCTCTCTCTCTCTCTCTCGTTTGATCCACATTTTCGCTCAAGTATATTTTTCGAATCTTTCTAACCATGGAAAGAGTAACGTCAGTCATAACGTCCTCCAGGTGGCTCCTTCTCAACAGTGCCATCGTGAGCAGTGCCAGAAATGACCTCCTTGACCACCGCTTTATGACACCGTGACAAGTACTTAAGTCCAATTGTATTTATGAGTTTTAGCGTTTAAGGGTATTTACTGTCTGATGTATATTTTGTCTTTGTTAATTATTTTGAGTTTTTACCTAAGATTTGTCTCTAGAAAAACAGAATATGTTAGTCTTCTTTCAGAGGTAAATTTATTTTGGAGGCGGCACCTGGTGGCACAGTGCCAAATATTGCAGGCCATAAAGATCCTGAGCTGAGCCCATGAAATGACCCAACCCTTGTCTCTCTCACTGCCACTTCCCTCCACCTGCCGCCTCCCTTCCACCTGCCACCCTCCCTTCATCTGCCATCTCCCCCTCATCTGCCACCTCCCTTCCACCTGCCACCTTCCCTCCACCTGCCATCTTCCCTCCACCTGCCACATCCCTTCCACCTGCCATCTCCCCTCCACCTGCCACATCCCTTCCATCTGCCATCTTCCCTCCACCTGCCACATCCCTTCCATCTGCCATCTCCTCCTCATCTGCCACATCTCTTCCACTTGCCATCTCCCCTCCACCTGCCACCTCCCTTCCACCTGCCACATCCCTTCCACCTGCCATCTTCCCTCCACCTGCCACATCCCTTCCATCTGCCATCTCCCTCCCATCTCCCCCCACCCGATGAACATTGCCTTTTCGATGTGTGATTACACTGGCTTGAGTCTTAAAGGTTACCAAGAGTTTCCTATCCAGTGACTTGACTTTCATTACCGGTATCGATGTTTCAACCCGGAGTTATTCCTTTTAACAGACGAGCTCAGTCAGGCGCACGGTGCGTCAGGGTCAAAATGCTGACTAAACCTCACTGAAAAACATCATCTTTAAATCTTATCAAGGCGTTGATTTCTACCAGAGTACGAACAACGTATGAACGGAATAACCTAACCTAACCTAACCTAACCTAACCTAACCTAACCTAACCTTAAGGGACGACTTATCTTACAGGTAATTGTTATCAGACATCCACTTTTATTAACTACCCTGTTCATGACTTTAAATTAGAATGTATAATAATTTTTACATGTGAAGGTGTAGTCTGACTGAAGGATGGGGGTAATCGACTCGTCTTTGACCTTAATCCACTGAATTACACCCCATGTATATTACTTAATAAAGGTAGTCCATGCAGTAATAACAAGCTGGTTAAGTTGGGACACTCATAATCATCATACAAAGTGGTGATTAAACTAATTAGTGTAATTAGGAATGTGTCGTCCCTCCTTTGAGTGGTGAGGTGAGGGAGCGAGGGGGTCACATTGCTAACTAGCCGTCTGTGTCACGCTGGCTACCTGTTTCCTACCTCCACTACACGGTTAAGGCGACACACCCTTTATAACCCTGTTGCTTGGAGACCTGTCCTTATACTGCTGTGTCGCCTACATTGAAGGGCTCTCTCTCTCTCTCTCTCTCTCTCTCTCTCTCTCTCTCTCTCTCTCTCTCTCTCTCTCTCTCTCTCTCTCTCTCTCTCTCTCTCTCTCTCTCTCTCTCTCTCTCTCTCTCTCTCTCAGAACAGCATCACCAGGCACCAGTTATCAACACCTTGGGAGACTGAGGCACACACAGAGAGAGAGAGAGAGAGAGAGAGAGAGAGAGAGAGAGAGAGAGAGAGATATGTTTATACCCAGCAATAACCTGAGAGAAAGTGGCACTATAGGTGTTATTGCCATTACAGGTGTGTGTTTGTGTGTGACCTCAGTGCCAACTTTAGCTCTATGTTCCTCCAAGCAGATAATGTCCACACACACAACACAACACAACACAACACAACACAACCACAACCACAACCACAACACATATACGTAAAATTTGTTGAATGTAAAGTCCTGGTAATTAATATGACAAAATTAGCTCGATAAAGTTAGTTAGGTAAGTGTTAAAAAGAAGGCATTACATGTTATCTGACTGGCTCTTCGTAGAAACACCTCCATCCCTTCCAAAATGTCAGCGTTTTTTTATTTATTCATTTTTACTCCTACACAAGCTGAACCTTCATCTCTGTCCCCTATATGTATTTTGTCTTTCCCCTTTCTCACTCCTACACATATTATAACCTGCCTACCCCTCTCTCTCTCTTCCTCCTTCATTCCTACACATAACTCTCCCTCTATCCTTCATTCCTACACCTCTCTCCCTCAGTCCTACACATACTCTCCTCCTACCTCCTTCTCTCCTATCGTCATATCGGTATAAATCCCTGAAAAACATCCCTAATTTTTTTCCATTTCTCCCACTACACGTATTTCTCTGCCTCAGTTTACAACACAACCTCCACAATATTGTTTCACCTTGTCTCTTTTTCCTTTCTTTTTATTCAGGAGCAAAAGTCAAATTCCCGACAGAGAAAATCGTTCCAGTATGTATGTATGTATGTATGTATGTATGTATGTATGTATGGTGATGATTTTTTTTAATAGGTGTAATAAAAAAGTCAGATGAAGGCTTCTTTCTTGTCTATGAATTGTTTCCTTGTTTTAGAATCATCAGGTAAAGCGAACAGAAACGAGGAAGTATTTTTGCTAATGATTCTAATGGCTGTTTCGTAAGGCTTGAGAAGAGATATTTTGAACTAGACAGTGCTGTAGAGTCGAGCACTTAACTCTCTCTCTCTCTCTCTCTCTCTCTCTCTCTCTCTCTCTCTCTCTCTCTCTCTCTCTCTCTCTCTCTCTCTCTCTCTCTCTCTCTCTCTCTCCAGGACATCAGCAGTAAGCACCAGTCATCTCTGCCATAGGAGGCTGACAATCCCCCCGTGGTGCTGACGTTTATACCTGGTAATAAATCGACGCTACAGGGTCTATGCCATTACAGGTGTGTGTGTGTGTTGGTTAATACCCCTCATATAACATGTATAAACACACACACACACACACACACACACACACACACACACACACACACACACACACACACACACACACACATCACCTACCTCCATCTGTCTCTCACCTCATGTCGTTTACACATCCCCTCAATACCTTCCCTCATTTACCTCCTCCTCTGCACACATGTTTCTCCGTCCAGCCATCCACAGAGTTATTTATGAGCACAGGTATGGGAGGGAAGGCCAGGTGAGGGTAGACTTGTTTACAGTATCTTGCTTGGTCTCTATGTTTGATTATATAGGCCGTTTTATCCCAGGTGAGAAAAGATGCTCCGCCCCCTCCTCAAAATTTACAGCTGATTGGCTGTTGCCAACCTGTCCGATTTTGTCCTGAAGTAATGATGTATTTCTAAATGAGTTTATTTATAGTCGTTGGGATGACCGTTTCTGACGAGAAGTATATTTAGCTGAATTATATAAAGATACATACATTCGTTATTTCAAACATAAGCACGCTTTCTGAAGATGCATTTAATATATACTTATTTTCACCCACTATAAGGCATACAAAGACAAATTACGTATCAGAAACACTATATTATGCAAAAACAACACTTTTAAAGACCAGCATCACATTGAAATATTACACGGCAGTCAGCAGAGGCGGGAAATATAGTGTATAGGTTATATATATATATGTATATATATATATATATATATATATATATATATATATATATATATATATATATATATATATATATATATATATTTATATATATATATATATGAACATAACTATAAAGGCAAGAATAAGTTACACACTAAATACCTGAAATACAAATGTATTTACTGTGACTGTATTTTGAAATATATGTTATACTCTGAAATTGATTCATACTTAAATGAACTGATCAAACTTTTGTTATAAGGTTTATTTTGAAATAAAGGAACATTAAAGTCATCTTGGGAAACAGTCTTCAGGATGGCAGCTCGACACCATACTTAGATAATATATTAAATTAAAATAATCTATGAACGCTTAAATCCTTGCGTACATTTGTTATATAATTTGTAGTGATATACGCGTGTGTTATAACAGTACACCATATATACTTCACAAACTCCCTCAAATAATAAAATTTTTCATATTATATAATTCTTAGGTCGATTGTTTCAGCCAAGAACAGTCAACAAAAGTTTCCTTACTTTTATTGAGAGACAAAAGTTTGTATTGGGAGTAGAGTGACCGAAGTTCCTGAGGGGTGTATTAACAGATGCTTTGTCATAGGTGAGTGAATGTTTCTCTTGGTTCTGGTGGTTGAGTGTCACCGCGGAGCATCGAGTACCAGAGGGTGTATTGTTTTTCGGACCTTATTGTTGAAGTGTAGATACTGGGTGTAGTAACGTGTGTGTGTAGTGTAAACTCTCTCTCTCTCTCTCTCTCTCTCTCTCTCTCTCTCTCTCTCTCTCTCTCTCTCTCTCTCTCTCTCTTTCTCTCTCTCTCTCTCTCTCTCTCTCCAGACATCATCACTATGGTGGGTTGATATTGACGTTTATAAGAGACACTAACAAGAGAGGAAACTGCGTAACTGGAGATTATTATTATTATTATTATTATTATTATTATTATTATTATTATTATTATTATTATTATACTAGCTAATATACCGAGGCTGGAGGCATATATACGAATCTAATATCAAACATCAATTCCAAAATTATGTTTCCTGGGGAGTTTATAAGCAATGGTTCATTGCGTCACCATTAGTATTGCTGAATAGCTTGAACCTTGCCCTTCTCTCACTCCTACGCAACTTGTAGTTCAATCTCTCACTCCTACACACACTATACCTCCGTCTCTCACTCCTCCACACACTATACCTCCGTCTCTCACTCCTCCACACACTATACCTCCGTCTCTCACTCCTACACGCACCATACCTCCGTCTCTCACTCCTACACACACTATACCTCCGTCTCTCACTCCTCCACACACTATACCTCCGTCTCTCACTCCTCCACACACTATACCTCCGTCTCTCACTCCTCCACACACTATACCTCCGTCTCTCACTCCTACACACACTATACCTCCGACTCTCACTCCTACACACTATACCTCCGTCTCTCACTCCTACACACTATACCTCCGTCTCTCACTCCTCCACACACTATACCTCCGTCTCTCACTCCTACACACTCTATACCTCCGTCTCTCACTCCTCCACACACTATACCTCCGTCTCTCACTCCTCCACACACTATACCTCCGTCTCTCACTCCTACACACACTATACCTCCGTCTCTCACTCCTACACACACCATACCTCCGTCTCTCACTCTGCGTCATATCGTTCATACACGTCATGAATACCTTCTCTCATTTTTCTTCCAGCTCCACGTGTATCTCAGTCCCGCGACCCACAGAATTATTTATGATCACAAATGACTTGGAGTGACGCCAGGTGAGGTCCGGCCGTGTTGACCTACTGGGAGTCTTTGTGAACATATTGAGTTTTAAAGACTTTGTGAGACTATTAAGAGTTTGTGAGAGTATTAAGAGTTTGTGACAGTATTAAGAGTTTGTGAGTGTGTTAAGAGTTTGTGAGAGTATTAAGAGTTTGTGAGAACATTAAGAGTTTGTGAGAGTATTAAGAGTTTGTGAGTGTTTTAAGAGTTTGTTAGAGAATCAAGTGTGAGCGTATCTTGAGGTCTAAAATGCATTGTTATTATCACAGAGAAATTAAATCGTGAACATTTTAAATTACGTTATATTGAAAATTAATGTGTATGTGAAAAATTTTTGCCAGTATAATTAATCTTTTAAATTCAAGAAAACTAAATTAACCCAAAAAATCATGTTAGTTGATCATAATTTTAAGATTTATTATGACTCATTAAATGTTAAATTCTTGAGGTGCGTAATTCTCTGGATGTAAATGTTAGAATATTAGTTTACAGCGAGATATATATCATGCAGAGTAAGAATGATTAAACATGATTTTCTTCCAACATGCTACAAAACTCCTGCCCCAGTACACGCTTAGGATATATCACTCACGTCCGCCGGAAGCCAACTTGGTTCTGTGAAAAGCTGGTCAAGAACTAACAGCTTCCGAGTCACTGGTGGAAGGGCGGGCGTGCCGGCTTCTTCGGTAGTCTTGCTTTAAAACTGAATAAAATGACACACCGTGGTAGATCTTTTCACCAGTTGTGTTGTTGAAATATTGTAAAAAAAATAATAACCAGAGTTCATTCTCCCTTTCACTTAAGACAAATATGGCAGAATAACAAGACGATAGATAGGAAATACACAGTTAACACTATATATATCAAGGACCTCATCTCTGTTGGGCGTTATCGGCTGAGTGGGGTCACACTGCCTAATGGTGGTGAGTCGTTCATGAAGGTTGGGGTCCTCCTCTCATGAAGGTTGGGGTCCTCCTCTCATGAAGGTTGGGGTCCTCCTCTCATGAAGGTTGGGGTCCTCCTCTCATGAAGGTTGGGGTCCCTCTCATGAAGGTTGGGGTCCTCCTCTCATGAAGGTTGGGGTCCTCCTCTCATGAAGGTTGGGGTCCCTCTCATGAAGGTTGGGGTCCTCCTCTCATGAAGGTTGGGGTCCTCCTCTCATGAAGGTTGGGGTCCTCCTCTCATGAAGGTTGGGGTCCCTCTCATGAAGGTTGGGGTCCTCCTCTCATGAAGGTTGGGGTCCCTCTCATGAAGGTTGGGGTCCCTCCCTGTCATGAAGGTTGAGGTCCCTCTCATGAAGGTTGGGGTCCTCCTCTCATGAAGGTTGGGGTCCTCCTCTCATGAAGGTTGGGGTCCTCCTCTCATGAAGGTTGGGGTCCCTCTCATGAAGGTTGGGGTCCTCCTCTCATGAAGGTTGGGGTCCCTCTCATGAAGGTTGGGGTCCCTCCCTGTCATGAAGGTTGAGGTCCCTCTCATGAAGGTTGGGGTCCTCCTCTCATGAAGGTTGGGGTCCTCCTCTCATGAAGGTTGAGGTCCCTCTCATGAAGGTTGGGGTCCTCCTCTCATGAAGGTTGGGGTCCCTCTCATGAAGGTTGAGGTCCCTCTCATGAAGGTTGGGGGTCCTCCTCTCATGAAGGTTGGGGTCCCTCTCATGAAGGTTGGGGTCCCTCCCTCTCATGAAGGTTGGGGTCCCTCTCATGAAGGTTGGGGTCCCTCCCTCTCATGAAGGTTGGGGTCCCTCCCTCTCATGAAGGTTGGGGTCCCTCTCATGAAGGTTGGGGTCCCTCTCATGAAGGTTGGGGTCCCTCTCATGAAGGTTGGGGTCCCTCTCATGAAGGTTGGGGTCCCTCCCTGTCATGAAGGTTGGGGTCCCTCTCATGAAGGTTGGGGTCCCTCCCTCTCATGAAGGTTGGGGTCCCTCCCTCTCATGAAGGTTGGGGTCCCTCTCATGAAGGTTGGGGTCCTCCTCTCATGAAGGTTGGGGTCCCTCTCATGAAGGTTGAGGTCCCTCTCATGAAGGTTGGGGTCCTCCTCTCATGAAGGTTGGGGTCCCTCTCATGAAGGTTGGGGTCCCTCCCTCTCATGAAGGTTGGGGTCCCTCTCATGAAGGTTGGGGTCCCTCCCTCTCATGAAGGTTGGGGTCCCTCCCTCTCATGAAGGTTGAGGTCCCTCTCATGAAGGTTGGGGTCCTCCTCTCATGAAGGTTGGGGTCTCTCCCTCTCTCCTAGTCAGCTTGCTTCCCCACCTCCACAGGGTCGATTAGTACAACACAACCCTCCGATACAGCTGAGTTACTATTGCCTGAAAACCCCGGCTATCATTCTTGCCCTCTTACTGCTTACATTACTGGGTTATCTCTCTCTCTCTCTCTCTCTCTCTCTCTCTCTCTCTCTCTCTCTCTCTCTCTCTCTCTCTCTCTCTCTCTCTCTCACACACACTTAGTCTTTCCCTCTCTCTGTTTTCTCTGTCTGCATGTCACTCTGTCTTTCCCTGCATCTCTCTTTTCTGTTCTTTGTCTGTCTATGTTTGCCTCTTTGTCTATCTGTCTATCTGTCTATGTATCTGTCTATCTATCTATCTCTCTTTTTTACTCTCACACAGACCATTAGCCACAGCAACCAGCTATCATCACAAGGGGAGACTGATACTTCTGCAGCACATGAACGTTCATACGCTACAATAACCTGAGAATAAGTGACACTAGACAACATATTGCTACCACGGGCGTGACCACAATGGCGAAGTTGGCTGCATAACGTTCACCACACAGGAATACATACATACATACATACATACATACATGGAAACACAGAGACATGCATGTAGCTGGATACATAGGAACAAATTTATAGACACAAACACAAGTACACACACATATACACACACAGACGCACACACACACACACACACACAAGGATACCGTACCTGTAATCAATATATTTAATAATAATATCCACATTAAAATAACGACGTAACAGACAATTCACCAGAGCAGTAACAACAACATTCCCATTTGCAAAAAAAAAAAAAGTATTCACCAAAGTTTCGTTCACATTCGCATGCAAACTGTGGAATTAAAGACTTGGGCAAGAGCTGGGGGGAAAGTCTTAACACACCCACGATCACTTACCTGGTTATCCAAGGCTATGAGCGAACTTAAGATTGAGTTGGAAAGTCTGAGTAAGATTGTAGATAACTAGTACACAAGTTCCCACTATATCAGGGAGAGGGGAGGGGGAGGAGGGAATTTGTAGAGCTCGGAGATAAGGTTCACATCTTGTCCAGCAAGTTGGGAGAGAGAGAGAGAGAGAGAGAGAGAGAGAGAGAGAGAGATTCAAACACAGGTCCCAGTGAGAGCAAGAGGCAGCATCAGGCAAAAGGGGTATGATGACTCTGACTGATTCTTAATGTTAATTCTCCCCTGACCGGTGAGCTGACTGACACAGATAAAGTTATGTAGAGAAAATAGTTAAATTTGCAACAACATTTCATTATATTTTCCGCAAACTGGAGTCGTTTCATTATTTAAGTTTGCCGGGAAAGAATCTACAGTCGTCGAGCTGGAGGTGTATGGACACTGAATCTCTGAAGTTTTGTGTCTGAAGCTTCATAAACAAGTTGTTTTATTTACCAATCGGGGGCGCACTTCTCTAAGCAGATTTTGGTATATATGTGTGTGTGTGTGTGTGTGCATGTAGGGTTACGTGTGTGTGTGTGTGTGTGTGTGTGTGTGTGTGTGTGTGTGGCTGAAGTTAGATTTGTGAGCAATATTCAGTCGGGAAAGATATCTGGTTCTTGCCCGGACCACCCGAGGGCCCGTGGGCATTAGTAGCACCAAGGGGCACAATCTTGGCACCCATGTAATATGTGTGTAAAGTATCGCATCTCTTAACTGCTTCCGTTTTGCAGTTGTGGCTGGAACAGATAAACTCTCTTATTTCTTTGATTAATTACTAAGAGTGAAATTTTACTACTACTGCTACTATTGATACTACTACTACTAATAATAATAATAATAAGAGGAAGAATTAAACAACATGACAAAAGACACTTACAGCAAGCTTTTTAGAGCGACCTGTGATCCTCAGAACCAAGGCGGGTCACACACTCCATCATACTGTAACCAAGCGTCTATCTTGATGACGGCTAAAACTTTGTTATATTACACACACACACACACACACACACACACACACACACACACACACACACACACACACACACACACACACACACACACAAAGAGAAACACATTATTTGTTGGTAAGCATAACTATTAGTTTATGAAGTCTCAGATTCAAAAGTTCAGAGCTTAAATGTCCATCCCTACTACACCAGGTCGAGTCTACCAAATTATGTCCGTGTCTGTGCGTTTTATTTTATTTTTTTATTTTTTTTAGGAATCTCTGGCACAAAGTCTATTGGAGGACTGTGGTTGTAGACGAATGAGATCTCCTTGACATTATCTTATCCCGGATTTAGCCAAAAGATTACTGTAGTTTCCCATTCTACTTCCACTGAGAACCACGACACCAGAAAAATCATTTATTTTCTTGGAGTGAATTCGTGATGGATGAATGAATGAATGGATGGATGAATGAATGAATGAATAAATAAATGAATGGATGAATGAATGAATGAATGAATGAATGAATGGATGGATGGATGAATGAATGAATGGATGGATGGATGAATGAATGAATGAATGACTGGATGAATGAATGAATGAATGGATGGATGAATGAATGAATGAATGGATGGATGAATGAATGAATGAATGAATGGATGAATGAATGAATGAATGAATAAATAATTAGATCATATATATATATTTTTCAATTGGTTACATATTCGACTGTGTCTTGGCAGAGTTTACACATCATCAGTCTTCCTTATACAGCTATAATCACGTTTCACATTTATCTGTATAGAAGTATTACGTAACAGTTATTATGTGACCTAGACAACTATTTATATCTTAAAACAAAAGAGAGACTTACACAAAGTGTTTATGGGTCTGAACACAGAACAAGAAGATCCGATGGTCAGTTCCACAGCTTAACTTCTGTAAACTAGTTCTGTTGTGTTATATGTAAATGTCCTTTAGGAATGGTTAGTTCTCGTGAGCAGTGGAGCAGATGGTACTAAAACGTTTGGGCGAGAGTACAACACAGGCGAGTTTGTAATGTAACGAATTAAAAAAAAAATATACGTAAAGTTATTTGTGTCACCTTAGGCAGACTGACCGAAGCCTTCAACACGGTAGAGAGAGAAAAAGTGTGGATGTTTTCCGAGTAGTAATACTTGTGGGGTTGTGGAGAGCGCGTGGTGTGTGAATAATCATATTAAACTTTATCTCCTCCGTCAATGGGTAAGAACTCACACTATTGTGGCAGCGCTGCTCATGAAATACTTCAATATAGCCAGACTGGGAGCCAAATTCAAGAACTTTTCCTCACAGAAGTCTTCCCGAAAGCTGAATAAATCCTCCTGCGATGAAGTCCTTATGGCTTTCCTCCACATCATTTCACAAAAGCTCTCCCAGCCCTCCCATTCACCACACACACTGTGGACTCTCGATATCCGGAAACGTCGATGATTGGTGGAAACGGAGGGGGGATGCAGCCAGTCAAATACTTCCTTGCACTCGATGTACCCACAAAATACACACTGCAGGTTTTTGTCCGTGTGAAATGCATCGCTGTCTTACTAAAACTCTGGAACTTTTTTTTTTTGTAAACTAATATATTGCTCATTAATAATCTTCAGTACTCGTCTTATTTTTCAGGACACAAGTACAAACCTGAAGTGAACTTGAATTTCATAACTACATATAATGACGTTAGAGGCTTTTATTAATAGTTATAAGACACTCGCCGAACTTCATTAATTTCTAAGTCTTTAACGAATATGGTTGGATTATTTTTTCGTTCTCAGTTTCCGTGTCTTTGTGGGTTTAAAAATGTAGGCAAATGAAAAAAGTTGTGGATTCGACTCCCTGGTGGATGGAGTTTTAAACAGGTTCCTCTGGCCGTGTCTACCCGGCAGCCACTGGGGACCTGCCTGTAAATCGAATAACGGATCATGTTCCAGGGAAAATGGTCAGCCGATACATCACTGGCTGACGCTATTCGCCTACATGGCCAGCTCTAGTATTGCGTACCACCCCCCTCTCCTACTCCTCCCCTCCTCTCCCCTCACCCTCCCTTCCTCCTGCCCCTCCCCTCCTCTTCCTTCACCCCTTCCCTCATCCTCCCCTCCCCCTAACCCCTATCCTCCGCTTAGATTATCATAAAAGGTTATATTTACTTAGCCAGTGAATGAGTGACACTACAAAGGCCGTTTGTGGAAATGTTGTCACAGTTTAGTTACGTTTTGGTGGTTTGAATTCAAGTTGTTTATGTTGACATAAGTCGATGGCGTCAAAGAGATTATATTCTCCGTCAGTGACTGATTGACTGACTGACTGACTGACTGACTGACTGACTGACTGACTGACTGACTGACTGAATGAATGAAAGAATGAATGAATTGCCATATAAAATTCCTAACGCAAAATAAAAATAAAATAAAATAAGCAATACTAAAAATTATAAAACAAAACTTATATATTCGTAATCCAACTATTTGTGGAATTTCCTGTCCACTTATAGAAGCGAATCCAGTTCAGGTTTTATCATTCTGTCTCTCTCATTAATTTGAACTTTGGCAATACTCACACGTGTAAATGAAGCTGTGTGAGGTAATGATTCTATTTACCACTAATAGGTTTAAATTGTTCCTTTGTTGTGGCATTATTGCATAGATATACATTTAATGATGAAAATTAAGTAACATACATATTATAGATACACAGCTGTATTATGTATTATTGAGATGTGTCAGATGTTTCGAAATGGTTGAAATTATGTGGACCTTGAAGAATGTATCTCCTTGGGTAACAATGGATTTCAGGGCAAAAAAAAAAAAAATTTCTTTCCGACACGGATAGCATGACACACACACACACACACACACACACACACACACACACACACACACACACACACACACACACACACACACACACACACACACCTCACTATCATGTCTGTCCTCCCTCGCCTCGCTTGAATATTTTGGAGTCAACAACAGAACATTCACCTACTCACAGACAACACACCACTTCAACTCTCCCCCGTAACGTGCTATAGAAGTCATGTACAGAGAAAGTTCAGCATAGGACGACAGGTGTTCTCTAATTGGCTGTAGTATTTGTTAAAGGACGTATTATCTAATAGATGTATTGGTGCCGAAGGTTTAATTATATTTTGAGTAATGCAGAGGAAGAGTTAGTGTGTTAGTTCATGTCATCTTCACTATTTCATTGTTAATAGCGAGGTAATTTAGTTAGTAATTCAGATACAACCAATAGAATTTAAGCTGACTAAGTAATCACATATCATTTACTAAGAGAAGAAAACATAGGTAAAAATGGGTCTTGTTTTGGTATTATGGGGGAGGTAAGTTGTGTCTTTGTAAACTCTAATATAACTGTTTACAATCTTTTATTTGTCAGCCTCATTAACAACTACAACACACAGGTATTTTGTTATATATTTGTGTTTACGGATAATTGTAATATATCGTTTTTAATCATCAGTTTATAGAAAGGTAAACTAACACAGGCTGTGAAAACATTCTCCCTGTCACCAGACCTCATATATTTTTATATAATTGCCGGAATTTCATTAATAATTGCATCCCTAGTACGAGCGCATATTAAGTGAGGAGGAAAAACAAAAAAAATATTTAAATGACTCAACTTTGACAATACTGTAGAAACACCCTAATGAAATTCGTGCCTAGACTTCTAGTTTCGTCCACACTGCAATAAACTTTAAACCAAACTTTTTATTTTACGCTAAAACCATTGTATCATTCTCACAGTCGCCCCATCAGTCTGCCGCAAAGTTCTTTTCCTGGAGAATGTTGGCGCGGGGAGTGAGTGTGACCCAGTTGCTGATTCTGTCCATTTGGGTCCTTGGGAAGCTAGCCCCCTGTTGGAGCCTGACACGGAACACACTACAGCTGTTAACCTGGGGATGGAACATGACACCAGTGGTAATAGCTGAGTCAAGTGTGTAAGATTCGAGATGTGTGGTTTCTTTTTTTTTTTTTACCTCAGACTAAGGCACTTAGACCAGCTTATGTATCGTTATTTGCTTGCCATATTCTCAACATTTCTTCAGCAGGCAGTACTCACTACTAAACCGGTCCAATACACACTTAAGACTTCTTTTTAAGGCAGTATCATACCTCACAAGTGCGTTATAGTAAAGTTTAGTTGCCAGTGTAGGAATATCATTCTCTTTAATCGAAACGTCAGTGTCGTAAACGTCTCCCACAACACACACACACACACACACACACACACACACACACACACACACACACACACACACACACACACACACACACACACACACACACACACACACACACGTCCGTCTTTCTGCCTCTTATTTAATCATTTATGAGGTGTTCGTCCAGCTACATCCTCCTCTCTCAATATATTTTTTAGAACCAAGACCCAAACATTTTTAAATTACAACACTTTAGTCCAAGCTTTTAACATGAGATTAATATTACATTGTTTCATATCTGATGTATTTAATAAGTATAAGTCTAGTTTGATATTAAGTCTCACAGAAGAGTATGATTGAACTTCTCTCATACAAGGAGCAATTACTTATAACAACACACTCGCTTTAGTACTGTCATGAAAGCTTAACAAATTGTATCACCAATTTCTCTATCTCTTCTTTTATGACTATTATTCTAGCCTTCCTTTTCCTTCCTCTACCCTTCGTGTTTATTTCTTCATTCATAGGTAAGAACATATCAATGGCCTGAGGTTATAGCTGCCGGAACCGACCAGGGAGGGAGTTGCTTCAGTGAGATTTGACATATACTACGCGTGTGTGTGTGTGTGTGTGTGTGTGTGTGTGTGTGTGTGTGTGTGTGTGTGTGTGTGTGTGTGTGTGTGTGTGTGGTTATACTCATTCAGAATATATGAGTAGGTTGGTCCTTATTATAGATAGAAAAATATAGGAAAAATTACCTGTATTGGTGAGGAAGGTCTAGAGAGTTTAAGGGAAGGGGAGAGGGACGGAGAGAGGGGGAGAGGGGGAGAGTTTAAAGAGAGGGAAGGAGAGAGGGGCAAAGAGGACCCACTCCAACTTTGTGTTTTGTAGACTGATCTAATTAACAACCCACTCTATTTGCATCACACACACACACACACACACACACACACACACACACACACACACCACACACACACACACACACACCACACACACACACACACACACACACACGAGTAGTATATGTCAAATCTCACTTAAGTAACTCTCGCTCTCTCTCTCTCTCTCTCTCTCTCTCTCTCTCTCTCTCTCTCTCTCTCTCTCTCTCTCTCTCTCTCTCTCTCTCTCTCTCTCTCTCTCTCTCTCTTATATATCTAAATTTTACTCGAATCCATAAATCCTATATAATTTTTTTCCTATCATAACTAAACCATACATCATTTATTTACCCTTAAAACACAAAAACATAACAAAAACACAAAACAACACAAAAACATAAAAACAAAAAAAGAAAAAAAAAGAAAAAAAAGAAAAAACAAAAAAAAACAACAACTCTCTCAAAGCTACCTGAGGACCCATACATAAGCAGTAGAGGGTAAACAAGGACACAGGAAAATAAAAGATAATCAGAAGAAGTACAGGAAGGCAAATTGTTGAGGAGAGGAAAAAAAAAAACAGGAAAGAACTGTATGAGGCTGAGTGAGCTGCGGTGCGTCGCTAGAGGAAGGTGACGGAATAAACACAGGCGAAGAAAAAAATGGAAAAATAAATCACTGGGTAACATCCTAATTTATTTCGCCCATGAGAGTAAGAGTACACACACACACACACACACACACACACACACACACACACACACACACACACACAGCATGTGATATATATGGAACATTTCTGTGTTATGGAATTTTTTATTGTTATTTGTTTGTCTGTCGTGTTGTTCAGAGGCAGGAGTGTAGGTGAATATTAATGGCCACTTGACCCAACCTCCACTCTACCTTGTTCGCTGCTGGAGACCATTTGTGGCGAGTATTTTTTTTGAGATAGGGAGAGATAGAGAGAGATGTATAGAGAGAGAGCTTCGTATACAGATGCACTTAGATACGTAAAGTTCTTTCTCATACATACATACATACATACATACATACATACATACACAGTAAAACTAACCGTATTTTCTCCCCCACAGTACATCAGCCAAGGAAGACTCAAGACCTGCAACACGTTAATACTCTTGATTCTCTAATTAGACTTGACCTGAATCCTCTTATCGTCTATTTTAGGTCAAATGGTCCAAATCTCAGCCACTTCCTTATACTGTGACCCTCTGACTTGCGTTACTCTTAACTTTTGTTATGGTCTGTGGATGAATGAACATTAGCTGAGGTAGTGTTGGAGATGGTAACGTTGGTGGTAATGTTGGTGGTGGTGGTGGTGTTGGTAGTATTTGTAGTGGTGGTAATAGTGTTGGTTTTGATTAGTATTGGTCGTGGTGGTGGTGGTGGTGTTAGTGATGGTGGTAACGGTGGTGGTGATGGTAGAGGGTATAGTGGTTGGGGTGGTAGTGATGGTAGTGAGGGTGGTGGTGGTGTGAGGTTCCTACTGACGAAGGCATTAGGTTCTTGGTGTTATGTACTGAGAAGGAAGTGAATGAGACGTAAACAAGTGAGAGAGAGAGAGAGAGAGAGAGAGAGAGAGAGAGAGAGAGAGAGAGAGAGAGAGAGAGAGAGAGAGAGCAGTCAACCCGCCTGGTCAGTTTCGTGGTCACAGTTTGTTAACTAAACACTGAATGTTTTCCCAGTTGGAGGGTCTTGTTAGGTACTCTGTGTGTGTGTGTGTGTGTGTGTGTGTGTGTGTGTGTGTGTGTGTGTGTGTGTGTGTGTGTGTGTGTGTGTGTCCATTCCACCTTCATTATCCTAAAATTATGTAATATCGTATTTCTTCCTTATTTAATTCACCCAAATATTCAAGTTCTTTTTCCTTATGTCACTCATTCTTGTTTATCATTATATCTATTCTGCCGTTTTAGTTTTATTAATTCTATTTCAATGTTTTTTTTTCCTTTTGATTTAGAACCTCATTTTCATTATTTTTCCTACGTGTTATCATTCATTTATTTTTTCTATTTATTATTATTTATCATATATTTATCTAGTTAATACTCTCTAAATTAACATTAACAGCGATATAATATGAACGAAAAACAAATAATATACAGAAAACAACAGAAGAAACTACAAAAATATAATATAGTCAGAAACATAAGGAATAGACCCAGGTATTTATGACAGGTCAACTCCCACTACAGACTACTCAACTCTACACATGCCTTACACATGTTCTATATCTTAGCTTACCTCTCCTCACGTCTATATACCAAGTTATCCATCGTATAGAAAATTGGGAGTAGGAGAACAGGTAGTAAATGGGGAGGTAGAGATAGAGAGGAGGACAACACGAGGATATTATTTGTATTTGGAAATTAATGCAAGGCGTAAAGGTATTCGATTCGCCGTCCTGTGCTTCAAATGTTGCCCGGTAGGTGTAATGGTCAGGTAAATCTCTCGTAATTACCTGTCGTTTAATCCACGAGATTTAAGCTTTCCAAAATAAATATCAACTTAATATTGAATTTTTTTCTTCCAAGAACTTTCATTATCGATGATTTACCTGTCATTGAGAGTTTTCATTTATAATTTATATTTTAATTAGTTGCAATATTGATCACCAATACGTCTGTCTGTAAGTTTCTCAATGGCAACTGAGGTGCTTTTGTTCCGACCTCTCACAGTTGACTTTTGAAAGTGAGAAAATATCACTTAAGGAAACAGGTTTTAATGCTATACAATATTCTATAAACACGTAGTAAAATAAACATCTAAGGAAGAAGAAATTAAATAAAACAGCTGACAAATAGTATACTAAATCAATTTCATCTCACAGTTGACAATGTCACTCTGTCACTGAATAAAAGTTATTTCTAAAAGTTACAATTCAAAGATTTAGTCAAGTGGAGGACGAGAGGAAGACGTCTCTCTCTCTCTCTCTCTCTCTCTCTCTCTCTCTCTCTCTCTCTCTCTCTCTCTCTCTCTCTCTCTCTCTCTCTCTCTCTCTCTGGTGGAGGGTGGGCGTGGTATGACAGTGGGGGGTGGGGGGTAAGGTGGGCTTGGTATGACACTGGGGGGGGGATAAGGTGGGCGTGGTATGACAGTGGGGGGTGGGGGGTAAGGTGGGCGTGGTATGACACTGGGGGGGGGGGTAAGGTGGGCTTGGTATGACACTGGGGGGGGATAAGGTGGGCGTGGTATGACAGTGGGGGGGGTAAGGTGGGCGTGGTATGACACTGGGGGGGGGGGGTAAGGTGGGCTTGGTATGACACTGGGGGGGGGGATAAGGTGGGCGTGGTATGACAGTGGGGGTTGGGGGGTAAGGTGGGCGTGGTATGACACTGGGGGGGGTAAGGTGGGCTTGGTATGACACTGGGGGGGGGGGATAAGGTGGGCGTGGTATGACAGTGGGGGGGTGGGGGGGGTAAGTTGGGCTTGGTGTGCCAGGAGGTGGGCGTGGTTTGGCAGCTTCCCTCATATACCTTACAAACGAGAGGTGATTCGAACAGGGAGGAGATGTTATGAAATATTTACCCACTGCCTCCGCTGTCTGGCCGGAGATGAAACTGTCTTATTCTAGTGTGCTGTAGGGAGGGAAGTGGAGTGTATAGTAACATACGGTACACCTACACACGGTACACCTACACACGGGACACCTACACACGGGACACTCACACACGGGACACTCACATACTATACAAGAGGTACTGTACATTATGCTAGACAAAGTAACTCTCCTCACTGAGTCTTACTTCCCATTACACACACACACACACACACACACACACACACAATAACATAATTATACCTACAGTAAACTAAACACAATTAGTCTCAAGAACAGTATCATTAGACGGGTAACATTCTGATACGTTGTGAGTATAATGCTTCATATAATTAGGGGTGTCAATTTTTGTTCTATAATGTGAATTCTTCCCAGTGATTGGTCATAAATATGTTTGGTGTTTCCTAAGTATGTGTCCTGTTGAGTAAATTATCACCTTCCAACACTCTCTCTCACTCGTATATACATCATTAGTTGTGGTTGAATGTTGGTGGGCCAGGTCCGTAGATTTACTAGTGACAGGTGACGTACAGATGAAAAGAGAGAGAGAAAATGGAAAGAAATTAAAGAAAGTGGGAAGAAAACATAAACAAAACTAAAAATATGCAAGTATGAAAGTAATAAATGATATGAAAGTATGAAAGTAATAATAATATGAAAGTAATAGAGTAGTGAAGATATTACACCATATATTACTATATTACAACGAAGTATATTGACTTAAATATCATTATCTACTAAGAAATAATCGACCAATAAAGAGAGGGATGATAAAATAAAAGTATCGTTAACCAGAATTATAATACATATATATTTCGCATAAAAATCATCCACAATAAAATGATGCAAAAGTCTCCTCCGTCGTCAACACACACCTCTTCTCTGTTCCAGTTTGCATCGTTTTTTTTTTCATTGTTTTTCTTAGCATTACCATAATTTTTTTTTGAACATGATTAAAATAAACTCCTTACGTTTTGACTCTCATACATAATGGTAGTTATAGATAATTACTAAGTCTCAAATAACTAAGTTTTATGCGTGTAGATTATTTCCATACAGATTTACTCAGACCAAAGTACTCTTAGTGACAAAAGGTATATAGACAAAATAGTTATACATGATATTCACATTAGCTAAAAATATTGGATAACAAAATACTGAAACCTGACATGAACACAGTGACGGTAGATGAGGATGATATGTACCGAGCAGAGAGAGAGAGAGAGAGAGAGAGAGAGAGAGAGAGAGAGAGAGAGTCAATCATGTTAGTTATGCACTTATGTGGTTTTGTTAATACACAATACACACTACACAACACCACGGGGGTGACATGTGGAACATTACATCGTTATGGTCTATGCAAAACCATTCTATTAACATATAAACAGCATTGTTACTATATAAAAACTCTATGAATATGAAAATAACGATAACACACACACACACACACACACACACACTAAAACACACACACACACACACACACACACACACACACACACACACACACACACACACACCACACACACACACACACACACCACACACACACACACAACACACACACACTAAAACACACACACACACACACACACACACACACACACACACACACACACACACACACACTAACACACACACACACACACACACACACACACACACACACACACACACACACACACACACACACACACTAACACACACACACACACACACACACACACTAACACACACACACACACACACACACACACACACTAACACACACACACACACACTAACACACACACACACACACACACACACACACACACACACACACACACACACACACACACACATAATCTGTTGTCATGTATTAGTCAAGCTTCACCTGACACAGAAGGTTGCCGAGGACTCAGTTCAAGACATCACCAGGGGACCACGTAGCTTCAGTTACTCCTTTGATGAATACTTACTAATTACATGAGACCATCCAGGCCAGTTAACGTAATGCCTACTGTCAACCTGCCGCCATACCTTACCTTTGAGGATAAGCTCATTAAAGTTACCTATATATTGGAGATACTGTTACCAACCTCCACCTTATTGTTTATAGCTCACTGAGGTATTAATGACAGGTATTTACTCCAGGTGTATTACGTTAATATTCTATCATATTTTTTTATTTATGTTTGACTCGAGATGAATTTTAATGTGAAAGAAAAAGTAAGTGAAAATAAAAAATAATAGTGAATTATCAAGAAGTAAAGATGATAAAGTGAAATTTGTTCAGAGTCAATGAAAAGCTCCATCTTTACCTGTTAATTAGTATGAAATGTGTGGTATATAGTATGATAGTATATAATAGTATGTAGTGTTTTACAAGCTATATAATAATTCACTATCATAAAAACTCTTAGATTATGTCACAAATTATCGCGTAAGATTATTTTTACCACTATAATCTCTGGCAATAACTCCTGACCACCAGAGTCTACACGTTTTGGGCTTGATAATTAGTTTCTCTTTCTTCGTCGTCAAATTAATCGCTACTGATTAAAAATACCACAAACGTCTGTAAACTACTTGGTTTTGTTCCCAACTTGAGTCCTAACATAATACAAGGGGGAAAAATATCCTGTCGAACTTATGCAATTAGTCTTACATCCATAAACAAAGTAATATTTAGTTGAATCTTGAAGAAAATATTTAAAGAAAAATGCATTTTGACGAAGTGTAAAGTGACTTTCTAACTTTGTTACAGCAGTCAACCGAGGCACTTTCTTGGGCGTTATTTTTGTTGACGTAGAATATTTCTTGAAAAATACAAAATTTTATTGATAATAAAGTTAGTGTGGAAATGTGAGCAGAGAAGAAGCCTTATATAGGTGTGTGTGGGTGTGTGTGTGTGTGTGTGTGTGTGTGTGTGTGTGTGTGTGTGTGTGTGTGTGTGTGTTTGTGTGTGTGTGTGTGTGTGTGTGAACATAACCAAGTATTGATCCAACAGTTAACGTCGTCACGCCTCTCATGACGTGACTTAAATCATGAAAACCACAAAATACTGTAACATATGAACCGTATACTTGATCTTCTTGAACTATTTTGTACCATTCACGGCCTCACATCATGACCAAACCTGACACATATGCTACACACTTCCTGGAACAATGTAAAGGATGCTTCCTCATCAATGGTGCTTCGTCAGCTGTTAAATCACATGAGTATTTTATTTAGACATACCAGTTAGCTGTTTATCTGTACACCAATGTTTATTTTGTGTAGCTACAGACTTCACCCTAAACCACAGCCAGGGGGAGAGGGGGGAGGGGGGAGGGGGAGGGGGGAGGGGAGGGGGAAGGAGAGGAGGGGAGGGGAACAGCGCAACAACTAGTATTTGTTTGTATTATAAACAACAGATTAATTGGGGCGTTGTTTTCACAGTTCATCCCTGTTTTCGTAACTCTGATCTAGTTGTTTTTATTATTTTGATGATGTAAAATGAATCACTTTAATAAATACGTAACAATATTCTTGATCGTTGGACGAGTGAATTGATTTTCTGGCATCTTTAACACAGTGATTATTATTGACTCAATTGAACAGGTGTTTTGTTTATTAAGATCTTAGATGATATTTGCTGTAGTGTTCGTTATTACTAAACACTTCTTGACGCAATACATAATAATCTACAGTATACATGAAGAACAATGCTATTATAAATATTTCTAGTACGTATGCTATTTATCTTAGTTTCATACACTTATATATATTTGTTGCTTCTACATTTAATACATTGTGTTGTCATTGGGTGAGGGAAGGAGGAACCACAACTCACGCCTCGCCCGATATACAAGACACCACCTGGACACTGCCTGCGTCTGCCAATACTCCTAAATTCTGGGGTATTTCGGGTGGTCCTGCCAGGCTGTCGCATAACATGGGTGACTGTGTTGGCTGGGTCACCTACACACACACCTGACTCTCACTTACACCTACAAACACCTGATCCCCCCCCTCTTTCCTCAACCTACACACTCACACCTACACACACCTGACCCTTCCTCTCTTCACCTCTCTCCCTCACTTACCTGCATTATCACCTTTTATCGTTTATTGCTTTTCCTTGCGTCTTTCGTAATGTTGGAATGTTAGAAATACCCCAGAAGAAAACGACGAAGAAATCATCATCATCATCATCATCATCATCATCATCATCATCATCATCATCACCCCAGGTAACTAATTAAATTTTTTACCCCACCTTTGTCCTCCTCCCTTAGGCAAAGTATCAATATGGTATTATATTTTAGTTTAGATATCTCTTTGATGTTATTGTGCCTAGATATGGTATTTTATTTATTTGTTTTTACAGATTTGGGTTGATGGAAAATATATATGATTGAGTTGTTTAGGTGTTGTCGTGTGTGTGTGTGTGTGTGTGTGTGTGTGTGTGTGTGTGTGTGTGTGTGTTGAACAGGTAACGTGATCTGGTATCCTTTGATCTTGTAATAATTATATTGATACAGAGTTAAGGAGTACAGTGAAAGAAAGAAAGAAAGGAAATGAATAAAAAAATAAAGAAAAAAATAGCCATA
>CAUDMG010004100.1:1812500-1840000 GCA_958450375.1 Homarus gammarus
AGTCTTGTGTGGCTCAACTGTTTAATGGAGTCATGTGTGGCTCAACTGTATAATGGAGTCTTGTGTGGCTCAACTGTTTAATGGAGTCTTGTGTGGCTCAACTGTATAATGGAGTCTTGTGTGGCTCAACTGTTTAATGGAGTCTTGTGTGGCTGAACTGTATAATGGAGTCTTGTGTGGCTCAACTGTTTAATGGAGTCTTGTGTGGCTCAACTGTATAATGGAGTCATGTGTGGCTCAACTGTTTAATGGAGTCTTGTGTGGCTCAACTGTTTAATGGAGTCTTGTGTGGCTCAACTGTATAATGGAGTCTTGTGTGGCTCAACTGTATAATGGAGTCTTGTGTGGCTCAACTGTATAATGGAGTCTTGTGTGGCTCAACTGTTTAATGGAGTCTTGTGTGGCTCAACTGATTAATGGAGTCTTGTGTGGCTCAACTGTTTAATGGAGTCTTGTGTGGCTCAACTGTTTAATGGAGTCTTGTGTGGCTCAACTGTATAATGGAGTCTTGTGTGGCTCAACTGTATAATGGAGTCTTGTGTGGCTCAACTGTTTAATGGAGTCTTGTGTGGCTCAACTGTTTAATGGAGTCTTGTGTGGCTCAACTGTTTAATGGAGTCTTGTGTGGCTCAACTGTATAATGGAGTCTTGTGTGGCTCAACTGTTTAATGGAGTCTTGTGTGGCTCAACTGTTTAATGGAGTCTTGTGTGGCTCAACTGTTTAATGGAGTCTTGTGTGGCTCCACTGTTTAATGGAGTCCTGTGTGGCTCAACTGTTTAATGGAGTCTTGTGTGGCTCAACTGTGTAATGGAGTCTTGTGTGGCTCCACTGTTTAATGGAGTCTTGTGTGGCTCAACTGTTTAATGGAGTCTTGTGTGGCTCAACTGTTTAATGGAGTCTTGTGTGGCTCAACTGTTTAATGGAGTCTTGTGTGGCTCAACTGTATAATGGAGTCTTGTGTGGCTCCACTGTTTAATGGAGTCCTGTGTGGCTCAACTGTTTAATGGAGTCTTGTGTGGCTCAACTGTTTAATGGAGTCTTGTGTGGCTCAACTGTATAATGGAGTCTTGTGTGGCTCAACTGTTTAATGGAGTCTTGTGTGGCTCAACTGTTTAATGGAGTCTTGTGTGGCTCAACTGTTTAATGGAGTCTTGTGTGGTTCAAATGGAGTCTTGTGTGGCTCAACTGTTTAATGGAGTCATGTGTGGCTCAACTGTTTAATGGAGTCTTGTGTGGCTCAACTGTTTAATGGAGTCTTGTGTGGCTCAACTGTATAATGGAGTCTTGTGTGGCTCAACTGTATAATGGAGTCATGTGTGGCTCAACTGTATAATGGAGTCTTGTGTGGCTCAACTGTATAATGGAGTCTTGTGTGGCTCAACTGTTTAATGGAGTCATGTGTGGCTCAACTGTATAATGGAGTCTTGTGTGGCTCAACTGTTTAATGGAGTCTTGTGTGGCTCAACTGTTTAATGGAGTCTTGTGTGGCTCCACTGTTTAATGGCGTCTTGTGAACTCGGCCGAGTGCCTTAACTTGATCCTTGTTACTCCACTCGCTTGCCCTCCCAGGCTCTCTTTTGTCCTGATTGGATTTACTCTGTGAAAGTCTGTTGCAACGTTCACTGTTCCGTCAACACACACACACGCTACTACTACTACTACTACTTTTTTTTTTTTTTACTACTACTACTACTACTACTATTACTTTGCTGTCACTCGGAATCGGATCACACACACACACACACACACACACACACACACACACACATATATCATGTATGTAGCCCCGTCGCAGCTGCCAAACCTTTGGTAGGGAACTGAATAAAAGTTCCTTTATTGAAAGCTGAGTCGCGGATACGAGTATTGTCTGGGTGAAGGAAAAAATGCACTGCTCCCCCCCCCCCCCCCAAAAAAAAAAAAAATAAAAAAACACACACAAGCGCGCGCGTACACGAAATATACAAGAAAAATCAACATACTCCAGTAACTGAAACACAGGTCTATGAACGTGAAGAAACACCAAAAATTACCTGGGGCTCAGCAACACACCACACCTGTCTGTACACGTCAGAGGTTTACCTGGGCTGAAACACCTGCACAAATACCCTATGGAAATAAAAGATTGTTGCTCTCATTTGTAGATCAATAATATTCTAGGTTATCTTGTCGCTTGTTGAGTTTCCCAAGGCTTTTGCTTGGTTGTATTTCCAGATCACAACACTAATATTATTTTTTGTTAGGTTAGGTTAGGTTGTCGTCCGTGGTATCAGTTCTGTTAGGGTTTGAATGTTGTGGATAATGGCGTCGGTACATTTGTTGTGGTAATTGTTTTGTTTTTGGGGAGCGTCACTATTGGTGCCTCTGGGATGGTTATGGCGTTAATGGTGCTCTGATTACCTTTGTGTTGCTGCCGAAAATTGTGGTCCAAAGTTTTCAAACGGCTTCGACTCTTTGTAAGTGGAATATTTTATTTTAAACTCTCTTTCATTTATTCCTTTATTCCTGTTTATCTGTTTCTTGTATTCCTGTCTCTTTCTTTCCTTCTTATGTTTCTGTCCCTTTCGTATATTTTTTTATCTCTCTCTCTCTCTCTCTCTCTCTCTCTCTCTCTCTCTCTCTCTCTCTCTCTCTCTCTCTCTCTCTCGTTATCTGTAATTATAAAAAGTGATAAGCTACTTGAAGTTCCTTTTTGTAAGTAATATATATTCCCACTGATGACTTTTCACCCTGAGAACAAGATGTACCGAGGACGTATCCTTAAAACGCACTATCATACTTTTACTAAATTAAGCATTGTTTAGTTCCAGCAAAGATTAAGCTCATATATCAGGGTCCACAGAGTCAAAGGTAAAAATAATGTGAAATGCTAACTCCTGCTTCTGTTATTTCGATAACTATTTTTTTTGTTGATGTAAAAATCATAACAAATGCCACGACGGGAAATGTATTAAAGAAGGTTGACAAGTGTATAGAAGGCGCAGTACACACACACACACACACATGCATATATATATATATATATATAATATATATACATATATATATATATAATCAACGACCTCACCAGCATGGAATCGAACCCTCGACCTACTGGGTGGCCCTAGGGAACGCTTACCGGCTAGCCCACAAGGACACTAAAAGCAGTTCTAGACTCTGTTATATTTCACACAAAGCCTGTTCATCGAGCTGATGGCGCCGTGAACCTCATTGGGAAACTGCCCGTGCCTCGTATGTGGTGTCAGTAGCATTTTACCGAATCCAGCTGGTATGAAACGCGAGGTACATATATATACTTCATTTTTAGTCCATTTTAGTGTCCTTGTGGGCTAGCCGGTAAGCGTTCCCTAGGGCCACCCAGTAGGTCGAGGGTTCGATTCCATGCTGGTGAGGTCGTTGATTATATGTTCAAAGTCCGCGTGTTAAATGGACTAAAAATATAAATATATATATATATATATATATATATATATATATATATATATATATATATATATATATATATTAAATAAGATTAACGGCTTAATAAGGTTTCTAGCACAAACATATTTTGTGGACTAAAGTTAACAGGGTTGTTACCCCGCCAACTAATGTTAATTGTTCAAAATTCGATTAGCTACGTTAATTTCCAAGGGAAAATAAAAATAAAATTAAAATGTGTCAATAATCTGAAGTCAGTTGCGTTGGGTTAGGTTAATATATATATTATATAATATATATATATATATATATATTATATATATATATATATATATATAATATATATATATATATATATATATATATATGCTCACTTTCTTACCTTTATGATGATGAGGGGATACAAGTCCACCTGCCGCCCACACCCTCATCACCAGCAGAGCTCACCACCCATCGCTCATCACCAGCAGAGCTCACCACCCATCGCTCATCACCAGCAGAGCTCACCACCCATCGCTCATCACCAGCAGAGCTCACCACCCAGCGCTCATCACCAGCTGGCAGCCCTCACCGTCACGGTAATGTTGCGTCCCTCCTGGATTAGACCCTCATGCTGTGGGAAGGTGACGACTGCAGCGATGAGGGAGCCTCGTTGTTTGCTCATTAGCAGTCCTTGTGTTGGTGAACTCTCCCTCGAATTTTTAATGCTTGTTCTACTGAGCTAAAATTGATGACAAGGGTTGAAACAATGGGAATATAAGAGATGGGGAAGACAAAGGCAAGGTGAGACAGTGATTAACAATTGTGATGAGATAATGGTACTCGCGGCTAAGCAACTGATAATTTATCTCCCGCACAAGCCCTGGCCATCAACCACCCTAAGAAGGCCTGGCCATCAACCACCCTAAGAAGGCCTGGCCATCAACCACCCTAAGAAGGCCTAGCCATCAACCACCCTAAGAAGGCTTGGCCATCAACCACCCTAAGAAGGCCTGGCCATCAACCACCCTAAGAAGGCCTGGCCATCAACCACCCTAAGAAGGCTTGGCCATCAACCACCCTAATAAGGCCTGGCCATCAACCACCCTAAGAAGGCCTGGCCATCAACCACCCTAAGAAGGCCTGGCCATCAACCACCCTAACGAGGCCTGGCCATCAACCACCCTGACAAGGCCTGTTCCGTATACCCGTTCAGCACCCCGTATATATACATGTGATATATACATATGCATGCTCCATGCTATACTGTATATGGACCTGTCATATCCATCACTGTCCATTACCATATGTACAGTACAGACGGCAACACTCTCAACGACTATAGTTTATCAAAGTCGACCAGAATATGTTACCAGCTGAGGAAAGTTACCACATATTCCTTGTTTATGTCATCTGGCTTATGTGGAAGCTGTTTTTAGTGCTCTCTCTCTCTCTCTCTCTCTCTCTCTCTCTCTCTCTCTCTCTCTCTCTCTCTCTCTCTCTCTCTCTCTCTCTCTCTCTCTCTCTCTCTCTCTCTGCACAACTAATTATGCCTAATCGTAACATTGGGTCTGGTTATCATGATGTAGGTTTGACAGATTCGCTCAGCACCATAGTGTTTGGCCTCTCACAGAATTCTAGGAAAGTTTCAAACAAAAATAGAAAAAACCTCAAAACCTCAAGTGATTCGTACGAGCAACTCCTGAAGGTACAAACATTATCAAAACACCTAAATATCAGAGGCTGTTACCCTGTGGAACTCCATGTCACGCTCAGCTCTCTCATTCCTGTACAACTTCCAACATTTCAAAAGATCCTGTGTTATATATTTTAAATCCTCAGCAAGGGGGAGGTCTTAGTGATTAGATCTACCTCTAACATTCGCTTGATCTATCATGTCTCTCACTCAGCCACGTAAAGAAATTAAAAACATTGAAAACAAAGTGAGGCCGATTGGTTGACTGAATGATGGCTGCCTACACACACACACACACACACACACACAGGGGGAGGGCTCAATCAATCAACAGAAGTAAAAGGAGGTGATGAAAGAGTAGGGACGAGAGGGAAAGGGAAACACATTGAAAGGAAGATTTGGGAGGAGATGCGTGTACAGCAAGAGAGGAACTGGGCGTTGTGTCGTAAAGATAAAAGTCTCGTCATTTAAGTTGGATTTTTACATAGAATATTTGTCTGCAAGAACTATATTACATCCATGGCAGCAGGAAGGTGGGATTCATTTCACTAGCGGCTAAAAATCACCATAATATACCTATTTATGCACCATTATCATTACGTATTGCATCTTAATAAACAACTCTACTTCCCTCTGTACATTATTGGGTGGAAGAATACACTCAAGCATAACTCTGATATCTGAAGAATTAACACAGAAATATTCACTCAAAGTCATTAACCACTTAAGCTGCAGTAGTGTTATATTTTTGATGGGATTTTTGCCGTGATGTCTTAATGCTCACGAGTGTAATATCCGTCTCAGTATAGAAAGTCCGAGAGACAATCTAGGAACAAGTAGCCGAGCCTGAGGTTGGTATCTCTGGAAGGTTATTAAGGCTGAAAGGTCAAGCAGAAATATGTGAGGCGATGATAACTGAGGCTCCCGCTGCACCACGTAATGAGAGGGGTCGGTGAGGACAAGTCTGGGGTGTAAGGCTGTGTAGTGAGAGACGAGGCAGTGGTGTTAGTAGGGGTGTAGAGTTGGTTAAGGTAGAGATTATTCCAAGTGTTAAGAGACTAACCTAACCTAACCTAACCTAACCTAACCTAACCTAACCTAACCTAACCTAACCTAATCTAATCACCGTAAGAATAACAAACCACACACAACATCTCACCGCCGATTTCCTCATCTTACAAAACAGGACGCGAAAATACGCTGAAAACTGTCTTCCGTATTATATTTCCACCAGAATATACCATGACTAGCCCCATAAGACTATCTATTGTTGGTGGTGGTCCCTGGAAGCTGCTCGACCTCGTACACCTTATCTTATTCCTCCTGCGTTGTTATTACTGAAGTCTTATAGCTGGTGAGGCTAATCTCTTACCGGGGTTTCTAGACTCGTTTATTGGTATCAGATTATAATGCAAATTCAATATATGTTTCTTATATAATAGAATGTTATTGTGAATTATATTATCTTCAATGTGAGGCAAGTTTTATTTTTCGTTAATATATACTGTAATATGATTGTTCTTATGGAAACTCATTCCATCGGAAGTTTTTATAAGATAGTTGATGGAATTTATCACCCATGAACGAAATTTATTGGGGATGAGTGCTAAATATAGGCGTCTAGCACCACTTTTATAGGTAGTAGGTAGTAGGCAGCTATCAAACAGGGAGGTACTACCGCCTGGGAAGATATTGGAAGCATAATGTGTTGTCTAATGGTAGACCCTGCTGCCGTATGTGACCAAGTCCCAGGTTGCTGATCCGACTTTCTGTCTCATTTACACACAATTGCAGGGTCTCAATTGTTTCTCTTACCGTTGACAACACAACATATATATATTGTTTCTCATTATTAATCTGTTATATTTATTTTTTAGATTTCTGTATTTATTTATGATGGAAATTCCCCCCTCCCCCCCCCCCCCCCCCAGGTCCAGTAGTTAAAGTTTCACGTTATAGCATGAGTAACTAATAGAACCAGTTAGTGAGGCTCTTCTGTTGTGACGAAAAGAAAAACGAGTATTACCAATATTACTTTGGCTCGAGATTTCAAGTTTCACCTCCTAAGAAAATTCCTCAAGCTATGACGAATTAAGACAGGTATAGGGTTAGGTTAGGTTAGGTTAGGTCCCTCCAGACACACACACACACACACACACACACACACACACACACACACACACACACACTATAAAAAGCAAGGGAGAAATATCTGTGTGGTTCTGACGGCAACATTTATAGCTGAAAGAAAAGTATTGTTGCCGGATATAACCTGAACCTTTTAAGGCAAGAGGGATATATCTGGCAAGTTCTAAGGAGGGGTATCGTTAAGTGTTACAAGGGGGAATATTTTCTTACTTTTAATGACTACGTATAAGAGCAAGAGAAGAATATTTCTCTACTTCGAATGAGAAACTTACTTTAGTACATCCAGAATAACAGAAAAACAACAACATTGTATATCAGGTGGCAAGTAATTTAAGGTTGCAAAAATGAATTAAATTATTAGTGAATAAAGTTGAGCCACCCGAAGCACGCATCTGTGTACCTCATAAACAACTGGCAGACCCGTGAAACCTTTGCAAGAGTAACATATAATTAAGTCTAGATGATAATACTAACACAATCTCCGAAAGAGTTGTCCGGGGGTCTAGCTGTTGTTTTAAGTAACTTTAGATTTAATTGTTTTTCTTTGGAACTTATGTTGACAAATTAAAATTTTTTAATACACGTATATCATAGTATACCCATGATGATCATCCTGTGATTAAAAGTAGAGAGAGAGAGAGAGAGAGAGAGAGAGAGAGAGAGAGAGAGAGAGAGAGAGAGCACATCAGCTCTATATTTTAGGCAATATATACTACAGTTGGGAATAAAATAGAATCTCTGCTCTGGGAATGGAAAGTGAGTCAGCCAGAATGTATATAGATTTGTGTTTGAGTGGCTTTGTCTGTGTGTGTGTGTGTGTGTGTGTGTGTGTGTGTGTGTGTGTGTGTGTGTGTGTAAGAGGTGAAAACAGGAAATTCAAAATATCAGTTAAAAAAAGACTCACAGTTAATGATATTAAAACATATTCACAGGTAAACAGATAAATAGAGGAAACAAAAACACGAAAGAATAAAGGAAATAAAACAACAAAAATTGCTACAAAATGAGTTATAAGTTTATGGAAATTTATGAGGCCAAACTTAACATGGGTAATTTAACTCTTGAATTTACGGCCTCTCTTTTATGTGTATATGATATTACTCGAACAGGAATTATTTCATTATAGTGTGAAGGAAAATCTTTCTATGTTATTATTTTGGTCACAACAAACTGATGCAGTGGTAATATATTGAGTATTTTTTATTTTTTTTTTTGCATTTTTATTATTATTGTTTATTTTTTATTTTTGAGGGGATAATGGAGGTAATTATAGTAAAACACACACACACACACACACACACACACACACACACACACACACACACACACATACACACACACACACACACACACACACACACACACAAAAATATGATACCAGGGAAGCACTTGAGGTCTGGCAAGTAATAATTATTAGTATAAGATAAGATACGAGTAACTTGAAATCCTATTAAGACATAGATAAGGAATGAAAGGCTTTAAACTGTCATATTCTTTTACTAGGAGATAACTCCCAGATAACCTTGATAGTGTCTCAAAGATTAAGACCTAAAGACGATATTATTGGTATAGTGCTTGTGTGAACCTTCCTTACCTTGTGTGAACTTTCCTTATCGTCTATGAACCTTCCTTATCTTGTATGAACCTTCCTTATCTTGTGTGAACCTTCCCTATCTTGTATGAACCTTCCTTATCTTGTGTGAACCTTCCTTATCTTGTATGAACCTTCCTTATCTTGTATGAACCTTCCTTATCTTGTGTGAACCTTCCTTATCTTGTATGAACCTTCCTTATCTTGTATGAACCTTCCTTATCTTGTGTGAACCTTCCTTATCTTGTATGAACCTTCCTTATCTGTATGAACCTCCTTATCTTGTTGAACCTTCCTATCTTGTATGAACCTTCCTTATCTTGTATGAACCTTCCTTATCTTGTATGAACCTTCCTTATCTTGTATGAACCTTCCTTATCTTGTATGAACCTTCCTTATGTTGTATGAACCTTCCTTATCTTGTATGAACCTTCCTTATCTTGTATGAACCTTCCTTATGTTGTATGAACCTTCCTTATGTTGTATGAACCTTCCTTATCTTGTATGAACCTTCCTTATCTTGTATGAACCTTCCTTATCTTGTATGAACCTTCCTTATGTTGTATGAACCTTCCTTATCTTGTATGAACCTTCCTTATCTTGTATGAACCTTCCTTATCTTGTATGAACCTTCCTTATGTTGTATGAACCTTCCTTATGTTGTATGAACCTTCCTTATCTTGTATGAACCTTCCTTATCTTGTATGAACCTTCCTTATCTTGTATGAACCTTCCTTATCTTGTATGAACCTTCCTTATCTTGTGTGAACCTTCCCTATCTTGTATGAACCTTCCTTATCCTGTATGAACCTTCCTTATGTTGTATGAACCTTCCTTAACTTGTATGAACCTTCCTTAACTTGTATGAACCTTCCTTATCTTGTATGAACCTTCCTTATCGTGTATGAACCTTCCTTATGTTGTATGAACCTTCCCTATCTTGTATGAACCTTCCTATTCTTGTATGAACCTTCCTTATCTTGTATGAACCTTCCTTATGTTGTATGAACCTTCCTTATCTTGTGTGAACCTTCCTTATGTTGTATGAACCTTCCTTATGTTGTATGAACCTTCCTTATCTTGTTCATAACTTATTGACTCTAGTTCATTGCCTTAATATCTATGTAATTAAATTTATGCTGTTTTTATATTTTTTATTTTTTTTATTTGGTTAATCTAGGTAAAGGTCATTTGGGTGGTTCAATTTACACCTAGAGGCTTATAGGTCAATTGTTTAACAGTCCTAATTGACCTCAGCTTGAACTATTGCCATTACTAAATCTCTTAAAAGTGAGAGACTCAATTGACCGATATGCACTCGAGTCGTTTTCTCGGTGTCGCAAGGAGAAGGAAGGAAGGGATTGACGAATGAAGGAAGGAAGGGATTGACGAATGAAGGAAGGAAAGAGGAAAGGAAGAAAGGAAGGAAGGTTTGCTTACTCTCATCATTATAACTCTGAGTTGTGAGGAAAATTGTCGTTGTTCCCAGCCTCTACATTCTCCTTTGCTTGTTTCCCGATGGTGTAGAGCGGCGCTGATTGCTTCTAATTCTCCTCTTGCGTGTGTGTTGCCCCTCATCACCACCTGACATGATGGTCTTTAGCGGGTGATTTGCCCCTGATGATCTCGTTAACCTTGCTTACACCCTGTTTGATGGGAGGCATTACAAAACTCTCAATGTAAAGGAATAGGAGTTTGGTGTATTTTAGCATATATATATTCCTCTAACACTATCCTGGGAGAGTGTGTGCAGTTCTTGAAACAAACTCTGGGAAGTGTTATTGTCTTGTTGTTCTTGACCTTTCCTCTTTTGACTCTGGCGTAATTGGATATTCATGTTTATATACTCTCTACAGTGAGATCTTTCCGTGTGTTATAATGATTTACATATGATAGAGGAACATTATCTGAAATATTTGTTGATATACGAACATCGATATCAATAGAAAACGTTTCTCTACGGTGGCTGTGAACTCAATAGTACATGTAATGAGCTAATTATTATTATATTTCAATTTCCGACTAAGAGTAGCGACCTGGCAGACCACAAGATCAATGAAATATATTCCTTCCACGGACTTGTTACTGCTCTCTGGTAGTCACGTTCACAATATATTTCTGGTAAGTGCGGACGAACGTAAGACACGTTCGAGGTATATTTCTGGCACGAACAGAAGAGCCCTAAACTGATCTCCAGGGAAATTTTAGTAAGACTACGTTCACTCAGACCTACCCAGAGTGTTGTGATGGTGAGGTAACCCCGCCTTACTGACACCCATGGTAGGCGTAATTGTCTGGGCCAAGTCTAAGGTTTACTGACCAGTGAAACACGATTTATTAGAACTTAGGTTGACGCAAATAAAAGGTGTACGTTTTTACTTTACACACACACACACACACACACACACACACACACATACACACACACACACACACACACACACACACACACACACACACAATTGTTCACGTCATAACAGAAAGCCCTAAGTTATGGCAGCGTTAACACTATCCTTGTATCCTGTAAGTGAAAAACATTTAAAGACGTTCTGAGAATCGTCTTCATGTCTTGAGAGTTACGCTTGTAGTATAAATTGTTCATTATGTCACAAATACAAGAAAATAGAATCTTTCCTTATGTTATCGTTTAAGACGCCTTACCTGAGTCTTCCGTCAGTAGTGAAGATTAGGAAAATATACAGATTGATAATGAGGATTTTTTTTTTCGAATTATTTTGGTCTCTGAACACGTAACACACACATGGGACACTGCCATGAGAGTGAAGAACAAATGTTTATATCAGACTGGTTCATGATTCACACATACGGTTCTTTGTGGTTACATTGTCGATCATTACCGAATATTTAGGAAACTTAAGGACTGTGTGTGTGTGTGTGTGTGTGTGTGTGTGTGTGTGTGTGTGTGTGTGTGTGTGTGTGTGTGTGAGAGAACCGAAATACTGATAAGTTAAATCCTCATTTCAAATTTTACTAAAAAAAAAGAAATATATTACCTAAAAAGCAGTTACCTTTATATAAACCACCTGTTGATGTTTACAAAATTTTCACCACTGCTATAACTAATCTTAATTCCTTCCTGAGAGACAGACTGGTTATAGGAGATACTCGCTATTATCGTATGTATCAAATGAGGAAGATGACACGAGAGTTAAAAGATTGGCTTGATTTAGTTCTCTCAGAATAACCATTCCTCTGAGTCCAAATTTACTACACCTGAAATAAACGTCTTTACCTGGGAGCTGAAGATCATGGAACTGACTAGCATGAGATAAATATTCTACTCTGTAAAGTAATTTGAGGTTATTTTTATTTCTATTTATTTCGTTCATATAAAGTTTCACATCGATTCGTCAAATTTAATGCCCAGATACCTATAAAGTTTCACATTGTTTCGTCATATTTAATGCCCAAATACCCGTCGGCAAAGTGACAGTTACTTCATTCTGTCGTCATACTTCTCGGAATAAATGTCCTTCAAAGTATAAAGATCCTTAGACAACGTTTTCCCAGGACGACAGACACGATAAATCTACTCTACCTACATCATCCTATAATACTAATTTTGATGAAACCAGATTAAGTAATGAGGGTAAATATTATCTTGGGTCATTAATATACGGCACTAATCACCATCTTACCACCATTAAGGTAAGTTATGAGGAAAACCCAGATTAAGAAACTCATTTATCTGGATTTCTCTCTACAGCGTCATTAGACAGTAGTTTATATTACCTCTACAGCGTCTACAGTATTGATGATCCTTTACGCTACACGACCATAGGTTTTCCTCTCCCTAACCTGCTGTTGTTGGACTCAGGTGTTTGAGGTTTATTACACAAACAAGGGCTAAGTGTGGGAGCCATAACGACCGTCGACTCCTCATCTGTCTTACCTTTAACTCCTCAGCATCCTGTGGTTACAAAAAAAACTTCAAAACTCAAGATATGAAGCTATTTCACGGCTTAAAGGTTAGAGTATTGTATTATTTACCAAGGATAAATTTTACCCAACATTATATAGAATCCATGAACTGAAACGCCATGGCTGATGCTTCCACTCATAGCCAATTCTTCCGGTGTGTGTGTGTGTGTGTGTGTGTGTGTGTGTGTGTGTGTGTGTGTGTGTTTTACTCGTTAAAGGGTGGGGGGAAGGTTGTGATCTCCAGGGAAATTTTAGTGAGATTGAGTAGAAACCAGAGGGTCCCTGTGTGAGTTGGGTCATTGATAAGTCATTCCCGTGTCGGTGTTGATGAGGGTTACTGGCCAGGGACTGTTACACATACTGTATTCATTTTCTTCTTTGTCTTTCTGTAATGTGACTTTTTATTTTATTTTATTTGTTATTTATTTATTTTTTTATATTTTTTAATCTTTTTTTTAGGTTATTTCAATAATATTTTTTTTTACTCATTAGATGAAGATGTTTATTATTGCTTTCGTCTTAATATGTAATGTTTTTGTACCTTATTTTGATTAGATTTTTATTTTATTGGGATAATTATTTTCTTTTTTGCTATAACACACACACACACACGCACACACACACACACACACACACACACACACACACACACACACACACACACACCAGATATAAAACTCGATGTGATGTCAATTTTCCATTCCATTTTAACATCTTCGTTGGAAACTCAACATACTGAGAGAGAAGACATGTCAAAATCACCTCGAGTTGCAGATCATTTGGTAGCTATTGGTATTTGGTCGAGGCTTCATTCACAGGATATCAGAACTGTGTCGGTGTTTCGGTTCACTGTGAAGTCGGATATCGGCTGGGAACGAACTCTTAAAAGGAAAGGTCGGGAAGAGAATCGGCCGATATTATATATATATATATATACATATATAATTCAATTTATTTTTCTGAACCACATTAATGTCAAGGTAATTTATATAGGTATTAACTTTTAAATATCTTCCACATTTAATTTGTTTTGTTTCAATTATGTTCAAACCTGTCATTATTATTTCCAGTTTATATTCAAGAGAGATTCATATCGTACTATAATTTACTGTATCTTATTCGTCTTACAAGAAGTCTTTGCTGTACCACTAAAGAAAAGTTTATTTACATAACCCTGATATTCATTTCTTAAACAGCGTCTTAATGTAATATAGTTCCTGTTACGGCTTATTAAATTGACAAGTCTACACGTATTTTAATATGGAGTTAAGAGTAATACGAGATGAGTTGTGTGTGTGTGTGTGTGTGTGTGTGTGTGTGTGTGTGTGTGTGTGTGTGTGTGTGTGTGTGTGTGTGTGTGTGTGGAAAATGTCATGATACATATACGTGAGATAAAATTACTAACACATACTATTCAGGTGTTCCTATAATTATATATATATATATATACCCAACACACGACCTAATTAACCCACTCACAGGCACGTACATAAACTCATGTAAACACCATCACATATCCAACATGTGCCAAACACGAAGAGAAATAAAACTCACCTTCACAATATATTTCACTAAAGGTAATACCAGAATATAGTCATGGTATATATATCTGGTGCTAGTGGAGTAGCCGATAACTGATACCACGGAAGAAAAAATATAGCGAGATTGAATGGAAACTAGAAATCCAGTGAGCAGTGTATATCAGTAGTAAGTGTAGGTCGTGATAATGTGGCTGGCTACCTGACTATTACCTGGGGTCAAATAACATAAGGTGAAATATGCTTTGTAATCTGATTAATAATTATATATTGGTTATTATTTTGTATGGTATTTTAAGTTCTTTATTTCTGGTGTATTTTTTAATTATTTTTTTTTATCCTTGATACTTTTATTATCCACTTTCATTTCCTTTTCAATATTACATGCAATAAAATCAGTCATTTCACTACGTATATTATTTGCTTCGCCATTTATGGATTTATGGTAAACACAATACAATACAATACTCTTTAGTTACATGAGATCTATTCGTTTATTGATATGTAGTTGAATGTCGTGTAAGAATTGTTGGAATAATGACAGAATGTTAGAAGTTGCGTAGATCAAATCGCATTACGTTATCTACTTCTGTGTTGTATGTGTGTGTGTTGGGGGGGGGGGACGTTTTAGGCAAGAGAGAGACAGTGAACGAGAAATCAGCTCAGTAGTGCAGATCAGTGGAAACTCAGGCTGGTGGTGGCAGAGATGCTGTCACTAAGTCCAGTGGCTGTTATTGTTTTATTTTCCCAAGACACAATAAACCTACGATGTATTAATTTTTCTTATATTAATTTTTCCTATATTGACTTTACCTGGCGCTTCCAAAAACTTCACTAATTGGACAGGTAAATTACACGTATATTTAACCCCCCCTATGCTATTAACTACCGTCTGTTATTGTGAGGGAGAATAGTGTCCGGTTTATGCTTGGAATATCATGTTTTCTTCTCTGGATGTGGATGAGGTTATGGAAGACATTTTGAAATTGCAGTGGAAGTGAGTTGGTTGTTAAGGAGATGCATATGTGCTTTACAATGTGTGTTCTTGGCATGTTGAATGTGGCTTCCTGTGTAGGCTGTTTTGTTTTCTTAATGAGTTTGTATCAATAATTTTACATTCTTTATCATCCTAAAACAGTAACATGACTTGATTATGTTTTTCAATATAGTTCTAAATAAGATAAGGTACAACCCACCTCAATTTATTTCTGATGAGGAACTATCGTAGGACTATCGTAGGACTTTTGTAGGAGTATCGTAGGAGCAGTTTGTATGTCTGGAATCAAGGTAAGAGCCGAGAGGTGATGTTCGTGGTAAGAATCTGTCAAGGCTGGCAGCTAAAGTGGTGCAAATCAGGAGTATGTCAGGCTGGTGTGGTATAGATGGTGATTGTGTCGTTGGTTCGAGGTCTGCACCGGTCCCCTGAACTACAAGTGAGAGTGTGTGTGTGTGTGTGTCTTTAGTCTTTTTTTCCTCTGCTGCAAAATTCTCCCAAAAGGTAAAGTGAGTAACAAAGCAATTTAATACTCCATGTATAGGGGGATTAAAAATATACAGTCTCTTTAATTGATGTGAGGTTGTGAAAGAGAAGGAAGTCCCATAGTCTAGAAGTGTGAGGAATGAAGGAGGTGAATGAAGATGGAGGTTTAACTAAAGAAAACTTGACCTCTTTAGGTTTAAGTGGGAGTACAGCTCACTTAAACCAACGTAGTAAGCAACACTGACTAACGTAGTTTTAAATCCAATTGACTCATACAACTCACTGATAATATTTCTACTTGATAAGCCAAATGTGGGTCTGTGCTCTATTGTACGTGCTAAGATATTGTTCTTTGTAACCAAGTGGTGTTTATGCTTGGTTATGGTATTTCCTTATGTGTGTATGTATGACGTTCCACCCTGTCTTCTTGATGATATGACTTTAAGAGAGAGAAGATAAAAACTTGCAAAAAATAAATAAAAATACAATAAATAATAATAAAAAAGTGAATAGAATTATCAGTTTAGTGGAAAATTATATAAAGATTAGGAAATAAACATTAAGTACGATTCATATAAACGTTGTGATTATAACTTACTGAATTTACATAATAATGGGATATTTTTATATTAGTTTCATTGATAAAATTGATATACAAATTAATATTAATTATTCAACATTCATTTTGTTATATTTGTTATCCTCCATTACTTCGCATTTATTAAACAACATTTTTAATTTTGATTGAAACTATATAATTTTTGTATCATTTAACAAGACACTACCTAACTACGTCACTTCATCGTACAGGTAACCGATAAAGTTCTATATTAATATTTAGATAACAAAACGATAACAACTTTACAATATAATACCTGATGATAAGGAACTTTTTACACGACACTGACGTAATATTCATCCGGTATTAACTTAAGAACTGAGAGCTGATGTGCCGGCAAACTTCAGGAGAGAGAGAGAGAGAGAGAGAGACTGTTGACCCCAAATCCGCCGAGTGGTGTAAATCAGTGGGAAGCCAGACTCGTGGTATAACGGGCCAGATGGAGATTTGCTTCTTTCTTTCATGTTGTATATATTTTGTCACTGAGCTACGATGTATTCTAGTTTATTATGATGTGATTTTTATTATAGGTTACTTAACTTCACTACGTTTCCTGCGTGTGTAATATAATTCTTGAGCCAGAAGTATTTAATCTAATCATCTTTCTAGTCTATGGTAGAATGACTTAAGTATTTTAGAATCTCTTAAAATACAGTAAATTACCATATACGGCCTTTTGGTAGTACACCCATGTTTATTATACTACTACTACTACTACTACTACTACTACTACTACTACTACTAATACTACTACTACTACTAATAATAATAATAATAACACAGTCGCCATCACCCCATCCTGAACACCAACTACAGGATAAAGGCAGAGTCACAAGGCCATGATATATGCACGAGTATTTGGTATTAGGGGAGGTGCCGATAATTGAAGCGCTTGGGGGCGAGAGTGAGTGCTGACCGGATCTCTAGTGTGCAGTTAGCGGTAACACAGACCCACGGTGGCACAGGTGAGGATTTGGTTGCGGTGTTTATTACATGAGTGAGTTACAGGTGAGTTCAGTTACAGGTGAGGTCAGAAGGTCATATTTAGTGAAATTGGTGCATCTGTTTTGAAGGGGAAAATATGGTGTTTTTTTGTTTATAAACTATTCGATAAATAATATTTGAGTGGTATTACCTAACCTAACCTAACCTAACCTAACCTAACCTAACCTAACCAAACCTAACCTAACCCATTCGTGTAACCTAGTGTCTCCATTTATCTGAGTACATGGAGAAATTTCTAGTCAAGCAATATGGAGTCTGTGTTTATAGCTTACATTTATATATCAACTTTAAGTAAAAATAAAACTAACTTCATAATGGATGCAACAACTCCCACTGTCATTGTATTTTCACGTATCATTCCTAACCCAGATATTATACTCTAAATTGCACATCTTGTCTAAATGAAACTTCCACCTACAATATGGTATTAACTCCCGGCGTTGCAATATTCCACTCTGGTCTGACTGCATCACCCACCCCCCACCCCCTCCCTCCTTCCCCTTGTGCACGTTACCAATAAATTTTTTTCAACACGACTTAAAAAAAAAATATATACTGGACACCTCCACAGTATATTACGGGTGATAGGGAGGGGTAACATAGGACGCAGTGGTATATATATCTGGTATGAGTGAGAACTGGCCTGAGAATTCTGCTGAGTGGTTTAAGCCAGGCTGGTGGAGACACGAAGGACGATGATGTTGATGGGGTTTTGAATCATTCAGTGCTGTCTCTCTCAGCTACAAGTGTGAGTCATTGCGTGTTTATCTTCCCTCATTAAAACAAAGGTTATTCTTCTCTGCATCATTTGACTATAACAGGTGTAAATTAAAGGAACTCAAGATACTAATTTCCATTGATTTTTTATGCAAATGGGATTAGATTTTTGGGTAGGTTAGGTTCAAGAACGAGTAACATATTTATTGTAAAGGGTTGGTGGTATGTCAGTGTGAGTCAGTACCTGTAGTGTGAGTCAGTACCAGTATTGTGAGTCAGTAACCTGTATTGTGAGTCAGTACCTTAATGTGAGTCAGTACCAGTAATGTGAGTCAGTACCAGTAATGTGAGTCAGTACCAGTAGTGGGAGTCAGTACCTGTAGTGCGAGTAAGTACCAGTAGTGTGAGTCAGTACCTGTATTGTGAGTCAGTACCTTAATGTGAGTCAGTACCAATAATGTGAGTCAGTACCAATAATGTGAGTCAGTACCAGTAATGTGAGTCAGTACCAATAATGTGAGTCAGTACCAGTAGTAAAACCATCATGCATTGCAAAAACACCCAAGTGACTCACAAATCCCCAGACCAAAAGTTGGAGTGATATTTACCCCATCCTAACCTGCCAGTGATGTATGAGGCCAGGACCACGCCACACATGCCCTGAGGTGACTCCTAAAACCCGGGACGTAATAGATAATCCGAGCTCGAGTATAAACCACTGAAGGTCCACCTCCATGTGTATCTCTCCTAGTCCTTCAACAAAACAATAGTCCTTGATACTAATAGGTCAGGATTAAAGGTGTGTGTGTGTGTGTGTGTGCATAAAATAAAGCAACGTGAAGTATATTTTTGTATAGTTTATCAGGTGAACACTATATACTAGTAGGTACACTTCAGCTCGACCAGTTCCTTACACAGATTTCCGATATATTTACCCAAAATGAAGAGAAAAACACACCGAATAACTCCACAATATATTTCTAATAATAGGCCAGTATCACAGGACACGTTCATGAAATATATCCGGTATTAACGGAAGAGCCGATAACTGATGTCCTGGGAAAAATTTGGTGAGAGTGAGTGGTGAGTGGGAATCCTGCGAGTGGTGTAAATCAGTGGTGAGTCAGGTTGATGGTGGCACAGATGGAGATTGCGTCTCTGGGTGTCAGTATTTCGTTGCTGAGGTACAAGAGATATATTTATTTTTTTATTTTTTATTATTTTATTAAGTTTTGATTTGTTTATTATTATTATTATTATTATTATTATTATTATTATTATTATATTATTATTATTATTATTATTATTATTATTATTAGTAGTAGTAGTAGTAGTAGTAATGTTTGACGGAGTTACTACTCTTTTATGTTCGCCACTGCTTCATGGACATCACTGCTGCTTGTACCTCCTGCCTCTAAGTGAGTTCTTTACCCCAGTCTTCAGTTTCCTGGTCGACCACCATACCTACCGTCTATTCCTGAAGCTGATCTGTTCCCTGTCTACTCCTGAAGCTGGTCTGTTCCCTGTCTACTCTTGAAGCTGGTCCGTTCCCTGTCTACTCTTGAAGCTGGTCTGTTCCCTGTTTACTCCTGAAGCTGATCTGTTCCCTGTCTACTCCTGAAGCTGGTCTGTTCCCTGTCTACTCCTGAAGCTGATCTGTTCCCTGTCTACTCGTGAAGCTGATCTGTTCCCTGTCTACTCCTGAAGCTGATCTGTTCCCTGTTTACTCCTGAAGCTGATCTGTTCCCTGTCTACTCCTGAAGCTGGTCTGTTCCCTGTCTACTCCTGAAGCTGGTCTGTTCCCTGTCTACTCTTGAAGCTGGTCTGTTCCCTGTCTACTCCTGAAGCTGATCTGTTCCCTGTCTACTCCTGAAGCTGATCTGTTCCCTGTCTACTCCTGAAGCTGGTCTGTTCCCTGTCTACTCCTGAAGCTGGTCTGTTCCCTGTCTACTCGTGAAGCTGATCTGTTCCCTGTCTACTCCTGAAGCTGATCTGTTCCCTGTCTACTCCTGAAGCTGATCTGTTCCCTGCCTTGTCTTCACCTTCACAGCTTGCCTCTGACCTCTACTTATCTTAAATATTGCTCTAAGGTCCGCCATCTCTGTCACTTCTAATTTTCCGCTTCCCTTGGTGTCCATATTCCATGATGTACGTACGCCCTTATAACAATGTACGGAGCTATGGCTGGCACAGACAGACAGACAGACAGACAGACAAACAGACAGACAGACAAACAGACAGACAGACAGACAGACAGACAGACAGACAGACACTTCCTAGTTTTGATTTCTTTTAATTCATCATATGGATATTGGAGAATCTAACCCCGGGCGATTAATTTAAAATTTATTGAATGAATAGCCTGAAGCTCTTACTGGCACAGAGATGATCTGACCCACGATAATATGTGTTGGTTATTAAAATATTATAGTCAAAGGTGTGCTGCCCGGGGCCTGGAAAATGTATATTATAAATAAAGAAATATATACATATATATATATATATATATATATATATATATATATATATATATATATATATATATATATATATATATATATATATGTATATATATATATTTCACATATGATGTATTGGCCACGTGTAAATGTGACAGTATATTCTCCAGGGTAGCCGGAGTTGGTGATACAGGGAACCAATTTCCGGCTGATCCGAGCCAGACCGGCTGGCTATGTCCGCGTCTTACTCATGGCACACACACACACACACACACACAAGCACAAGCATTATCCCCCCTGAAACACGTACCGAGAGTCTGGTATCTGAGGCGCACATTCCTGTTTTAGTTTACATATAAAAGGTTTACGTCGAAGCCTCTGAAGCCAACAAGTCTTACCGTAATAACACTGTAGTGATTTTCTCGAATAACACAGAGACAGACGCGTAGAACTGAGACGAGTTTGTGTGGTAGCGTGTCCCATTGTGTCATGATTTGAGTAAAATACATTCACCTCTTATTGTATTCTGTATGTTGGTGTATATATTATTAATGTTTCATGCTTGTGTGTATTATAATAGTGCATACATATTGTCTTACCTGTTTGTGTTGTATCACCCAGTCTTACGCGTTCACTTAGCATCCCAACGAACGATTGAGAAAACGGCTGTATATATATTTTTCAGATATATTTCAGCCATTTGGTTTATTCATATTTATGTTGGAGTTTTGGAGGTAAAGAAAAATACAGAAATAAATAAAATTATAAAATACTGTTTAATGTTTTTTATGTAATACTTAGTTCTGTATTATTATTATTACTATTATTATTATGAGGCCTCTTACCTCTATACACCAGGTCGACCCAGAATCAATAACAGCATCGTCTTATATCCTTTAATATATCCTTTTATTGGTAACTCAATATAAGACGGTGGGTGTCATCAGAGGCTCGCTGCAGGCATGTTGAGGAGGGAACGAAAAGTCTTCAGCAGGTGGCCAGCCTTCTTGTTCAAAAATTAATATTATTATTATTTATTTATATAACTACCCGGTACTACTATCATTACGTAACCATAATATAAACACTAGTATGGGAATCATTTTTAACATCTTTGAATTGTGGTTTATTTTAGTGTCAGTTCCAACGTGGTGTTGAGTGTAGGGCGACGATGGTTTAGTGTGGGGTGCCCTTCCTCCCTTCTCTCAAGACAACCCGGAGCTTCTTATTACTGGCTGCCTGATGGGCGTACGGAGTCATGTCTAACTCCCCTCTCCTTTTTTTTATATATGATTTTAACTTTATTGATCGTCATATTTCTTTGGGTCTCTCCTGGGAACTGAGGATGTTAAGTTTGGTGACGGTATAGCTGTTAGTGTATAGATTAGTATTAGTATCATTAATAGTATTCGTATAAGTATTAGTTTTAGTATTCCTATCATTAATCAGCTTATATTGGTGGCTGATATTCATTGATATCTTATTATACACTAGCGGCCGCGACTAAGTCAAATGCCCGTGTTGTTGGTGCTGTAGGCTGTGTGAAGAAAATGTTGTACAAGACTTGATTTCATTTAGTAAAGTTACGATGTCTAACCAGAAGTGATCCTCCCCCACTTAACTAGACCCAAGTTATGTTCAGCTACTTAACTTATTTCAACTTCTTAATAGACTGCTACACTTTCTTGGACTTAATTCTTTTAAACACAGAACGATTATAGCAAAAGGTAGGTGATGGTAGTTATGTATCCTGTAAACCCGAGTCCAAGAAGTGGTGAGGTTAGGTTAGGTTAGGTTAGGTTAGGTTAGGTGAGGTTAGGTTAGGTTAGGTTAGGTTAGGTTAGGTTAGGTTAGGTTATACCAAACTCAGTTATCGATGTTTTGTTTTGGATTTAAAACTTGTGCGTCTTATCTGTGTTTAACTTTTTTCTCTGATCTGTAAACAATTCACTGTTTAATTAATATTCCACAAGAGGGCGTTAAGAGGCCACTTCATGTCAGGTAAATACAATTTTCTTGTACCTTTATCCTTATCCTGGTTTTAATTAACTTTGGTCTGTAGTTATTCTAATGTTGTTGAGTTCGTAAACATGTCTGGCTTTCTGAGTAACGAGGACACGACAGTCAATTGTAGGACTTTGAATATCTTTTCAAGGAACGCCTCTACCCCACCCCCCATCCCAGGCAAATGGTTCACTCTTATAAGATTAGGAAAGTTGTCAGCAAATGCTTATGCAAATCTCATTAAGCTTAAGCGAAGAAAGTTGAACTATTCACATAATCCTGCAAGCTTAAGGAAGTTCCCTGAGTCGAGGTCTTTTGGACTTGTGTAACCTGGGATATTTTTTTCTCTAGGATGAACACGAGGTCATCAAGACGCACCAATAGAAGGGAATTTTTTTCTCTAGGATGAACATGAGGTCAAGACGTACCAATAAAAAGGTCTAATTTTAATGATAAATATATAATGCTAGAAAGCCATTTATCAAGGTGAACAAGAAGCCAGGGCAAGACGGATAAACAACAAGTAGAAGAGAATCCCAGGTACCAAATTAGAGTCACGTAGAGCGAATGATGAGTTAGGTAGGAGGAGGATAATCCGGCAACCCTTCTGGGATTATTGATAATTAGTATTGGACAAGACAGAGACGCTTACACCTGTCATAAACAAGTTAATTACCATGGTTCTGACTGTTGTTTCCCACCCAAATGAAAATCACACTTGAGGAATTGCACCAGTATCAAAAGTCCTCTGACACATGTGAGTGTTGTGTGGCGCCGAGACCTAACCTGACCTGACCTGACCTGACCTAATACCAAGCCTAGGTCAAATTTAGGTCAATTATTGTTATTGTAGTGCTCAGTGGTGGAAGGTTTGTTATTTAGTGAACATTCGGCTCGTACTGATTCGTGTGTCTTCACTTAGCCAAAGCATCAGATTTTTTTTTATAGTGAATGAATATAGTTTCAACCCGTCAGATTATTTTTCTTTTTTTTCTTTTAGTGTCCATATGTGGATCTCGTGTGTGTCATTCATCCTATACGTTCATTGTTACTGTGGAGGCCATGGAATCTTCCCTGTGGAGGTTAGTTTTACTGGTGGAGGCCGCTATTTCTGGGGATATGAGTCTTTCTAAAACCACGATCCAGAGCTACTTACAGAATATGAATGAACCTGGCGCGCCACCGTGTACTTCTGGGGATCAGTTATGTCCCTCTACTTGAAACACTAACTTTACAGAGATGGGGCCCAGTCTTCCCCTTCGTCGTTTTCGTCCGCCCCTCGAACCTTACTTCCTTCTTTCTACATATTAAACTTAAATTCCCTTCAACAGAAAGAGATACTTACCTTTTTATTTGTTACTATATAAACCTTATCCACATACCGTATATCTTCTTGTCAGTTCCAATTCAATTTTATATGTTACAATTTCCTCCTGGTCGTTGGGTTAAATATCAATGCATCTGTGATATGTACGAGAGCCGTGAAAATATTGCCTGAATTGGTAAAACACACGGACGGATATCCTCGTAATGAAACGTGACTGAAACTGTCCAACCATGAATGCTTGCTATGTTGAACTGTGACCGTCAATAACAGCTATAGCACTCACGACCACACAACAGGAATAATAACAGTATCAGAGGTAACAGAATGAGCATCTATATCAATGGTAATATATATAGTAACGGTATCAACAGTAACTGAAATAATAGCAGAATTAATAGATATTAACAGCAACGGGAATTATAACAGCTTCAACAACGACAGAAAGAAGAACACAATGAAGAACAGCAGGAACAGCATCAACCACAAAAGCACCAAGAGGATACAACAGTAACAGAAGAAAACAGCATTAACAGAAAGGCACAAAAGAAACAGAAAGACAACGGCACAAATAACAGATGGGTACAGCAGCAACAAAACATGCTAGCAACAGGAGAGGCACCAGAATGTTACAGGCTCCGGTGCATAAGACAGCAAGACCTCGACAGATGAAAGAACACCACACAGCCAGCCGAACACACATACACATTTATACTTCTCCCAATAACTCCGGGTCATAACGTCGTCGCCTTGGTATAACTTCTGTGGTATAGGGTTCTGCATTGATTCTATCACCGGGAAACTTGCTTATAGTGTGACAAGTAAGATATAACTAAAGTCTTACGTATTGAAACAAAGTCAAGTTTCGTGCAGTTTAAAACATCATTAAAGTTTCAAGTACAATAGGAAGTAATTGTGGAATGGTATAAGCCTTCACTCTACGCTATCTTATATATACGTTAACTGAGACGAGGTTGCTGGGTCATCTCGGGATGTGACTATACGATGATCTCAACACACACCCAGAGAAAAACAGGGACAGATAATTATGACGGCGTGAGAAGTGGTTAAACACCCTGTCATTAACTTAGCTCTCTTTGTAAAATTGTCACCAAGACACTACTGTAATATCACCAAGCAACCAGTATACTCACCAAGCCACCAGTACCACCACCAAGCCACCAGTACCAAGCCACTACCACCACCATCATCACCATGGCAACAGCCCCACTATTACCAAACTCAGAGCACCACCAGTCAAAGCGGTAATAGCCTCAGTGATCACATTGGTTTCCTACCTGTAATCGTGGCGGCTGCGACCGTCTTCTGCTCCGGCCAAGATAGCGAGGATTATTGCTGCTGTCTCCAGGCTGGAACACAAATTCTCCTTCAAGCTGATGACAAGAAGAACTGACGACCACAATTTTTCCTCAAAGTTGACCAAAAAGTTAGGGGTGTCTTATAGCCTTTCAGACATAATGGCTGTAATTGAAGTCGAAAATCACTCATTGTTGTTTTGTTATTAAGTTTTAGATTCCGGTTCCTGGTGATGATTGATTAATTAAGGAAGGGATAGAAAAGTAAAACAAAAAATGTTTTTGTTTTTTGTCTAATTAATGAAAAACTGTTCATGTATTTGTTTATATTCTTTTATTCTTTATTTTCTTGTTTTTTATTTTAATATATATTTTGATTATATTTTTTCTTTCTTATTCTAACATTTCTTCTTACTTTGTTATCACCAAAGTTTTCAATCAAAAAACAGTATCTTCACAGAAGGTTCCGATAAACTTCAAAATGAACACTGCATCTCGTGTTATCTCGGCAGGGATGTCAAAATACTTCGTCCATTGTATCATATCGTCTCATACACAATCGTAGAGATACTTTTTTGGGAGGCGATACGTCCAGACATCTATCTAACACGAAGACGCAATAATCCTGTAAGTGGCAACTCTCTGGGCCAGTCTCTGTATTTACCTTCATGGGTAAACATCAACCACGACACGCGATCTTCTTCCTTCTGTTCTCTGTCAGTAAGGGTCTAAGTCTCCGATTGTAGGAGGGATCTGAATGGGTCTAATGGTCTGTAGGTTGATACATATCTGGTCACAATTCTCTGTACAAATAGGCAACTAGCCAATCTTGAGGTCAGTGGTAGGTTGCAAGATATCTGGTGGGGAGAGAGCCTTGGGGCGGGGAGAAACGGGGAGAGAATCATAGACCTGCTCTCTCATACACCATCTCGTTCTGGTCTCTCAACCTCCCTGTTATAATCTCTCTCACACAGTCTACCTAAGTCTCCTTGGAATTAAAACTATTTATTTCTAAGATATAAGTCAAGTATTTACTGTTAACCGTATTCATTGCGAAATCTGACATCATTCATCATCTGTCAGTGAATAACATCTACATTCAGAATTCACTCACTACCTCTCATTAACATTCATCACTATTCATGTTTTCTGCTTATGATTACGTTATATAAATTAACTCGACCTTTACAGTATAGATACATTGATATCAATTTCACGATGTGTTGACTAGTTACCGAAGCTGGTACAGCATGAATGGATAATTGGTAATGTTTTGTATAACTGACACACACATACACACACACACACACACACACACACACACACACACACACACACACACACACACACACACACACGAGACGTCGATAGAGTGTGTCAGTGAGGAAGAAGAGAGTTACTAGTAAACTTGGCCACCGCAGCTCCCGAAGGACTAGACGTGTACCCACAACCCACACAGTACAGTTCCTCAGCTTCTCTATGACGCAGTTCTGAGTTTTTTTTATTGAGTCTTATTATAGGAGTAATTAATATGGAGTTAAATTAAACGTTTACGATTATTAAACTGTAATTTGTAAGATATTCAGGTACGCTTCCCAACGTTTAGGTAATATATACATTTTGAGGTAAGCTGGTAAGCGTTTAGGTAAGCTTATAAACGTTCATAATAATGCTTCTAAATAAACACCAAAGAAAGCTTTTTAGCGTTTAAGTAAGATTGTAATTAGTCAGGTAAGCCAATAAACATTCAGATAATTTTGTAAATGTTCGAATATACTTGTAAACATTCAATAGACATGTGTGTGTCTAGTTCAGATAGCCTACTGAAGGAAGACATTCATATTTCGCATTGTATCGTCCAAACACATCTCTGGCAATGGCTACGTCTAGAGAGATATACGAACTCTTATCCAACCCAAGCCATATTTCTCTTGTGGGTTATGCAGGTCTCTCTCTCTCTCTCTCTCTCTCTCTCTCTCTCTCTCTCTCTCTCTCTCTCTCTCTCTCTCTCTCTCTCCCCCTCTCCACCAACGAGCTAAATCAATTTTCATTTTCATTTGACCAAAGGTTATATGTTCCCTCGCTGTTCCACCCCTCACTACGGTAATTTTAAAAGTAAAAGAGGTGACAATCTCGTTTTATGTGTAAATATGCTTTCAGGTTCGAGTGTAGCCATTGGAAAGGATTTATATTGAATAGAGAATGATCATTCATCATCTGGAAATTGAAAGCATTTTGTATTATTCTATTTTGGGGGTAAAAGA
>CAUDMG010004100.1:1845000-1945000 GCA_958450375.1 Homarus gammarus
CATGAGTTTTTATAAGTAGTTATTGTAAATATACTCTGATGAAATCGTAAGCTACTTCTTATATTGGGAAAGAAATATAATGAAAGGACACACACACACACACACACACACACACACACACACACACACACACACACACACACACACACACACACACACACACACACACACACACACACACACACATATCCCGTTGCATATTATTTGTCAATCAAGTGACTCATTCTTCAATTATGTAACTGTATATTTTCAGCCTTAGGTTGCCATGCTCTTTCAATAAACCGTTAATTATTATTATTATTATTATTATTATTTATTATTATTAGATTTACTACTACTACTACTTTTTTTTTTACAATGGCCTCCATCCTCCCCCAATAGCCACACCTTCGCCTCCATTTTATTACCTTTCAATTGAATATCCTAATACATAAGTCGCTATCCTAGCTGTGTTGAGTTAGTTGAGCCCCAGATCTATGCGGCATTCAGTGACTGTTGCCTCATAGTCAATATCTGCAACTGTTGTTGGCTTTGGGGCCGATGCTCTCGTTCCCCTGAGGCAGAGCAAAGCCGACCTAAGGAGAGAGAAGAACAGTCGACATCTCAACCAGGCTGGAACACAACTTCTGGGCTGCTGCTTCTGTTCTCATAGCACCTCCGCGAGTCTGACGTAGAAGCATCTTGCACTTGGTCCCATCCCACCAGAGGTTGTGAACACTATAGAAGTGAAGCTGCCTTGATCAACGTTTTGAATTCTCTCTCCATATGCCCTTATCTTGTCGTTCTCGTTCCTCCTGTGTGCAGCATCGAGAGCTAGGTTACGGTGACATGCGGCCATGGGATCAAAAATCCTGATGTCGAAGAAAGCTCGCTGTCCCCGCGTCCAGAATCCTCGAGCACTGACGTCAACATGGGCTTCGTTGTACTACTACTACTACTACTACTACTACTACTACTACTACTACTACTACTACAACTTTGCTGTCACTCGGAATCGAGTAAGACGATCATCCGCCTATGGTACACTGATATGAGTTATTAAGGATGTCACCTACGTTGGAGATTCTGAGGTGACTAAAGAGGCCGATACGGGACCGGCAGAGTCGTTCACAGATGTTGCACATGTGGGGGGCTACATCTAGTGCGGGAGGGGCGGCGGCAGCGTCTTTCCGGCGTTAGAGCTTGTCTGCCTCGGTTTATAGTCGGGCTAACACACACCCAGAGAGAGAGAGAGAGAGAGAGAGAGAGAGAGAGAGAGAGAGAGAGAGAATTTACAAAAATGGAAAAAATAACTACTTTAAATAAGAAGTATTAAGAACACACTCACTGTACTGGTAATTACTGTCAGTCAATAGAGACGGTGATGAGTTCGTGGTGAAAGTTATGAGTAAACTTGGTCAATATAGCCCGAGAACCGATGCAGTTAGGTCAGTTGTTCCTCAAACTCTGGGCTAACAGGTGGCTGTAGACTCGAGGTATCCATGAATTATTGAGTGAAACGGTGAAATACATCTTTTATTGAACATTTGTTATACCCCATATGTTCAGTTTGAAACAATGAAATAGTTATTCATAAAAACAGATAATATTTGCAAAGCTACATACATATTCCTATATGCAGATGTAACCATATTGAAACACTCTCCGTGCTGTTAGACTGCATCATCTCCGGGAAAATCAAAAAGGTTACTCAGAGTGGCAGGGAAATTTGATTTCAGATAGATTCGTTTTTTCATTTTTGGATATTTTTGAGAATCTTTCTTGGGTCCAGAGTGAGTGGCCGGGAAACTTATCGACAAAGAGGTTGAAGATGAAAATAGACCAGCAAGTGTGCGTGAAATGGCGGAGATAAAACAACAGACAGATATACTTATAGATTTTTTGAGAAGTTGATAAAGAAGCTTCAGAGAAAACGTCGAGTCGGGGTGAGGAATTCGTGGTACAGTAGGGTGAGTCGTTGCGTCGAATGCTATTGAACATTACATATAAAGGTATATTGACTATTATAAAGTGTTCCTTAATATCGCTTTCTACAGTATCATAGATCTTGATAGAAATGAAAGTTAAATAGAAGAGAAAGGTATAAAAATAAAGGTTAATTGAAAGAGAGAATGACAGAGTGATCGCGAGAGACAGAAAGACGCTATACTTCTGATCATCCCAGAAACCTCCGTCTCTCTCATGGCTCACAATGTCTTCCAAGAATTAGGAAATGTTGAAGAGAAATACATACATGTGCAGTGGGTGTAGTGTAGGTGATAGTGTAATGAGTGTAGTGTAGATAACATTGCAGTGACAGTGTAGTGGATGTAGTGGAATTATTAAAATAACACCAAAAAACATACTTCACCCATTTTTTATTACCTATAGAGCATTTTTTGCCTTACGGAATGTTGCACATGTCACTCATACAATCTTCGACATCCTCATAATATTATCGATGTCTTGATTATTGTTCTTAAACGAAAAATGCATTGCATCAATATCTCATTTATCAATTGATTCCCGAAGATGATTACCAATCCCACTGTTCCCACCCCAGGCCAAGCACCGGTTAACTGGAGGGAACAACTTACTCTCCAGATCCTCACACGGTAACACTGGGGTATAAAAAGTTCAACTAATACACCTTTTCACATATCCGTTGAGACATTGTTACATAACTATTTGACAAATTTCATAACCGAATGACAGAACACATATCGAATGACAATCTAAAATAACTGTTGGTTCATGCTGACAGAAGTGATTGACATAAGTTATGAAGTTGACAGACGTGAACAATAAACCGACAGTCTACATATAGTTTGAGAATGTAACAATTGGAGAATGACAGACCACCATCAGTTATTTTAGAGTGTCATTCGATATGTGTTCTGTCATTCGGTTATGAAATTTGTCAAATAGTTATGTAACAATGTCTCAACGGGTATGTGAAAAGGTGTAATGTCATAATACTTTTAATTATAAAACAAAATAATATATAATCAAAGTCTACAAGAATCACCATTGTATCATTTGATGTCATCTTAACATAATTTCATTCACATCTTCTCTACATACTCTTAACACTACACTTCAACACAATACAATAAATAAATATTAGTCTTTTCATTTCTGCTTTGAACTCATTTTCTACTTACAAACACGATGTAAGCTACTATAGCCATTAACTTGAGGGCGAAAATGACATACCACTTGTCTCCGATACTCGCGACTATTATTCTTGGGCCCACCTTGAAGAGCACGTACCCGTATACAAGTATGAGCGCTGGAACTCCGTATTTAATGACAAGCTAAACTAACATGTGAATGCGTCTCTTGGGGTTATATACGTTCACAGTCACTGAGACGCCCCTAGTGACCGAGGCGTCCTTAGTCACAGAGACGCCCCTAGTGACCGAGATGTCCTTAGTCACAGAGACGCCCCTAGTGACCGAGGCGTCCTTAGTTACAGACACGCCCCTAGTGACCGAGATGTCCTTAGTCACAGACACGCCCCTAGTGACCGAGACGTCCTCAGTCACAGAGACGCCCCTAGTGACCGAGGCGTCTTTAGTCACAGACACGCCCCTAGTGACCGAGACGTCCTCAGTCACTGAGACGTCCTCAGTCACTGAGACGTTCTCAGTAAAGTCATAGGTCAGTTGACACCTAATGTGGTATCGGCCGCAATAAGTAAAGTTAATGTCACGCCCCAACAATAGTTCACCAACGGAGACCCACGTTTTTGCCACCTTCTTTCTCCCCTTTATCAGTTTCACCTTTATCGTACTTCTTCTGTAGTCCGGCAGATGAATATAGTCTTCTGGGAACACATGTGGATAAACCTGTCGGTTGATGAGGTAGGCCTCCTTACCTTCTTCTCTATCGGCCTGAAGCTGAACCTTGCTGCTCCAGAAGGGTTTTCTCCAACTTCTCTTACTGAAGGTGATCTTAGTAGGAAGTACAGACTTCTTACTCACACCCACGAAAAGTTTCCTTGGGATTAATGATTTACTTTCACAATTTTAATTTTGATTCAACATATTTAAAATATTCTTATAAGTTATAAGTTATAACTAACAACAAACACATACCATTGGACATTGTCGCCAGTTTTTTGAAGAAAGAGGTTAATTTGAGTGGTGAAATATAATGTATGTAGTGGTGATATAATGTAGCGAGGATATATATTGTGAAGATAATTATAGCATTGAATGTAGTGTAGATGATAGTGTAGTGGATGTAGTGTAGGTGATAGTGCAGTGGATGTAGTGTAGATGATAGTGTAGTGGATGTAGTGTAGATGATAGTGCAGTGGATGTAGTGTAGATGATACTGTAGTGGATGTAGTGTAAATGATAGTGTAGTGGATGTAGTGTAGATGATAGTGTAGTGGATGTAGTGTAGATGATAGTGTAGTGGATGTAGTGTAGATGATAGTGTAGTGGAAGATTACGTTCTTGTTAACTACCCGTGGTCTGAACAATTATCGCTGTTAGAAGTTTGTAAATCATAATTACCAAACAATATTGTAGTTGTTAGTAATGACTATTGATTTTTTTTTCTTAGTATAATCTGGATAATCGCTCACAGTGGCTGGAAGATCATAGTATACAAGTAATATATGTGTGGGTTCAGCGCAGAGATTCCCTGTCAGAGGTAAGGGTGGGAGCGGCAAGCTTATCCTCTGGCCACATTGTATCACGAATTTCTAACCCCGACTGTTAAGATGGCTTTCCGAAACCCAGCATAAAACACACACACACACACACACACACACACACACACACACATATATATAAGTACTTGACCAAATATTCGGCTCCTACATTAAGTCATGACAAAAAAATAAATGAGCAAAAAAAATTACACCAAATGCCAATTAAATGCTTCTAAATTTTTTTTCCGGCGGCTGTCGTAGGTATAAAAACTGTAGTGTGTTATGATGAATAAAGGCTCATTTATATCAGTAAAGAATGCAGAATAACTAGAAAAACTGGCTTACTTAACATTTTTTTTTTTAATTTTCTACGTTATTTTTTTTTATTGAATCCTTGTCGGCTTTAAATAATAATGTATAAACACTTTGAAAAATATAGTCTATTATATTTGAATTTTTTTTAGACTATTAGACTTATATATTTATTCAACTCTCTCTATAACATATCCTAATCTTGCCACGACACCTGCGAATCGTGACTCATTGGATATCTATAACTAAATTCTTCCCACTATATTTCCCTGCCTCCCTTATTGTTGTATATAATCCATAAACCAAGTATCACAAATTATAAATCTCTTCGTGTGTTGTAATTCATCGAGGTAGTACCGTGATGAAACTCCCAAAACGAATTAATATGTTTCCGCTACACCGTCATTTAATCTTTATAGATCTGAGGTTTTTCATTGTCTACTTAAATTATTAACCGGATTCTGTATCTTTACAAGTGGATTGTCCAAATACCCAGGAAGAGAGAGAAACTTCCACTCAGTTCAGTGTTAATTGAAAACATTGACTCAGGCAACCGAGCTGGTGGAATCTAAGTTAAGAAGAGCGCCTGTGGAAGCGAGAAATGCTATCAAGAGTGTATAGTAAAACTTCCGGAGATACAAACAAGATAGTGAAGGTGAAGCATCGAGAATAATCACAGCAAGTATTGGGAACACAAAGTAGAAATACCAGAGGTCATAGTTACAGGGTGTGTGAATTACGACCATAAGCCAAAATAAGACTAAGAATCCACCATCTTGCACACTGTAGATAGGTACAACAACTTGCTAGAGTAATTTAAAAATGTAATTTAGATGTATGTTTAGTTTAGATGGATGTTAGACGGTCGGGAAATATGTATGTGTACTTTGGACTGATGTTAAACGGTCGGGAAATATGTATGTGTACTTTGGACTGATGTTAGACGGTCGGGAAATATGTATGTGTACTTTGGACTGATGTTAAACGGTCGGGAAATATGTATGTGTACTTTGGACTGATGTTAGACGGTCGGGAAATATGTATGTGTACTTTGGACTGATGTTAAACGGTCGGGAAATATGTATGTGTACTTTGGACTGATGTTAGACGGTCGGGAAATATGTATGTGTACTTTGGACTGATGTTAAACGGTCGGGAAATATGTATGTGTACTTTGGACTGATGTTAGACGGTCGGGAAATATGTATGTGTACTTTGGACTGATGTTAAACGGTCGGGAAATATGTATGTGTACTTTGGACTGATGTTAGACGGTCGGGAAATATGTATGTGTACTTTGGACTGATGTTAAACGGTCGGGAAATATGTATGTGTACTTTGGACTGATGTTAGACGGTCGGGAAATATGTATGTGTACTTTGGACTGATGTTAAACGGTCGGGAAATATGTATGTGTACTTTGGACTGATGTTAAACGGTCGGGAAATATGTATGTGTACTTTGGACTGATGTTAGACGGTCGGGAAATATGTATGTGTACTTTGGACTGATGTTAGACGGTCGGGAAATATGAATGTTTATTATGGACTGATGTTAGACGGTCGAGAAATATGAATGTTTATTATGGACTGATGTTAGACGGTTGAGGAATATGAATGTTTATTATGGACTGATGTTAGACGGTCGAGGAATATGAATGTTTATTATGGACTGATGTTAGACGGTCGAGGAATATGAATGTTTATTATGGACTGTTGTTAGACGGTTGAGGAATATGAATGTTTATTTTGAACTGTTGTTAGACGGTCGAGGAATATGAATGTTTATTATGGACTGATGTTAGACGGTTGAGGAATATGAATGTTTATTATGGACTGATGTTAGACGGTCGAGGAATATGAATGTTTATTATGGACTGATGTTAGACGGTTGAGGAATATGAATGTTTATTATGGACTGATGTTAGACGGTTGAGGAATATGAATGTTTATTATGGACTGATGTTAGACGGTTGAGGAATATGAATGTTTATTATGGACTGATGTTAGACGGTTGAGGAATATGAATGTTTATTATGGACTGATGTTAGACGGTTGAGGAATATGAATGTTTATTATGGACTGTTGTTAGACGGTCGGGATGTATCTAACAGTGATTGGTGACTGTAAATGTAATAAATCCTCTCTGTAAATATTAAAAAGGGCGATAAAACGTAAGTAGTACAAAAATATCCTAAGAAATGATAAATAACGAAATTATAAATGATCTGAAAATAAATTCAAAATATACAAATTATGGAATTGCGGATGAGGGAGAAACGATGATAAAATAGAAAGGAAGGAGAGAGAGAGAAGAGAAGCTAAAAGAATAAACGGAATATTTATAAAAAAGTTGAATTATATATATATATGATTCAGGAATAATATGTAATAAGTAAATATGTATCTTGACAAGGAATTATATACATTGATCTGAGAAAGAAAGAAATTTTAAACTTCAAAGGAAACATTAATTATGAAAGAGAGAAGAATATTAGGAATTAAGTGTGTGTGTGTGTGTGTGTGTGTGTGTGTGTGTGTGTGTGTGTGTGTGTGTACAGGAGGTGGTGAGTAATTTTAGCGTATGATGAGACTGATTATCGGGGAGAGAGGGAAGAGGTGAGGAGAGGGGGGAGAGGGGAGAAGAGGGGAGAACAGGTGAGGAGAGGTGAGAAGAGGGGGAGAGGGGAGAAGAGGTGGAGAGGGGAGAAGAGGGGGAGAAGAGGTGAGGAGAGGGGAGAAGAGGTGAGGAGAGGGGAGAAGAGGTGAGGAGAGGGGGAGAGGGGAGAAGAGGGGGAGAAGAGGTGAGGAGAGGGGAGAAGAGGTGAGAAGAGGGGAGAAGAGGTGAGGAGAGGGGGAGAGGGGAGAAGAGGGGGAGAAGAGGTGAGGAGAGGGGAGAAGAGGTGAGAAGAGGTGAGGAGAGGGGGGAAGAAGTGAGGAGAGGGGAGAAGAGGTGAGGAGAGGGGGGAGAGGGGCGAAGAGGTGAGGAGAGGGGGAGGGGAGAAGAGGTGAGGAGAGGGGAGAAGAGGGGGAGAAGAGGTGAGGAGAGGGGGGAGAGGGGAGAAGAGGTGAAGAGAGGGGGGAGAGGGGCGAAGAGGGGAGAACAGATGAGGAGAGGGGGAAGAGGGGAGGTACAGCGGGATTAGAGATAAAAAAGAGAGAGAAAGAGAGAGAGAGAGAGAGAGAGAGAGAGAGAGAGAACCCAGAATACACTGTAAAAAGAAATGGGTTATGACTGACATCAAAGACTTAAAAATAGAAGAAAAAACCACAGGAGGGACTGGGAACGTGAGAGAGAGAGAGAGAGAGAGAGAGAGAGAGAGAGAGAGAGAGAGAGAGAGAGAGAGAGGGAGAGAGAGAGAGAGAGAGAGAGAGAGAGAGAGAGAGAGAGAGAGAGAGAGAGAGAGAGCTTGGGTACACGGAACAATGAATGCAGTAAGTACCTTGGATGGAGGTAATAATGACTCATCTGTACTGTGAGATAAGGACTAAAATTCAATGTAGAATTAGAGTTAAGTAAAAGCTTTTAAACAATGACGTCGAGAATACATGATAAAACTCTAGTTAATTCCCTGTAAGTTAAAAAAAAAATAATAATATTTATAAAAAGCAGAAATTACCTCGATAATATATATATATTTTTTTTTTACACTCAAATAGGTTCTAGAGGGAATGAAAAAAATCGATTAATTATTTAATATTTTATCTATATTTAAATTAATCTTGTGTTATTAACCCCTTGTGTATGGCGTCCCCTTCTGTGTTGAATAAAATAGTCTACTGGAATTAGTTTAGTAATATGCAAAGACTAAAGGTAATTATGTTCAATTAGTCTCATTATTGTTACCTTCAGCAATTAACCTTATTTTAACGAGGTATTTTCCTTGGCTGTTACTGAAGTTAAATCCTATGGTTAATTTTAGTATTAAGGGACTTATTTATCAGACGTTATCAGTTTATCATAATATCAAGACAAGAACCCAGACTTTCTTGTATACTTCGTTATGTAATCTGTAAGTATATTTAGTTTAATTAAAATTTTTAAGTCTACAAAGAAAGGGTGAGGTAATGGATTGATTCTTCCTCTTATGTAGCGTTATGTAGAGGGTTTATATGTCTTAACTATGAGAGAAACACACAAGCTTCTAAGATTTTGTAGAAACTGACAAACAGACCAATCGTACCCATGAACCCACACAGCCACGCACTAACCCCTTCACCACCACTGATTAAAAACAAACACAACTGTAGGGACTTGTGTCGTTGGTTACCTCATCACATCAGCTCTCGGTTGAAAAGTTTATCCAGAAAAATAAATCCAAATACAACTAGTCATGTACTCGTAAATTCTCACTCGGTTATCCTTTCCCTTTCAATAACAAATTTAATCATATAAATAACTCTCGTTTTCGTAATGATTATCAATAGTTATCTTGTGTATTGATTTGTTAAGATAACTTGTGGAAATATGTTTGATGTTGTGACATACATACACTCAACAATAATTTAGTAGGGAGTAATGGTGATTAACTATCGTAATAATATATCTCTATTCATGTTTATATTCTGTATGTGATGCTTTTCTTGGTAAATAGGTCATTATCATTATTATTATTATTATTATTATTATTATTATTATTATTATTATTATTATTATTAAAATTGAACAACAGGTCAGAATGAGAGAGAGAGAGAGAGAGAGAGAGAGAGAGAGAGAGAGAGAGAGAGAGAGAGAGAGAGAGGCCAACCACAGTGAGGTTGGTGACTCCTTTTATTTTGTCGTCCACTTTTCCCCTCTCCTCCTCAAAGGCTGGAGAGGTCTTGAAGTAGGGAATAATACCATTGACCTACCCCTCTCTCCCTCTCTCCCTCTCTTTCTCTCTCTCTCTCCCTCTCTCTCTCTCTCACACAGCACCCCCATACCATACTAAATCCTATGTGTTTCAAATTCATTGTTAACAAGTCTCCTCTACATCCAACATGGTCAGTTTAGCTCGCACTCCCTTTACTTTATCGCTTCCACACACACTAATGAGAGAACCAGTGAACCACAAAAGCCCCTTTCATCATTATCCAGGTCACTTGATTCATTTGGTTCACTTGATTCATTCGGTTCAGTTGGTTCAGTTGACCGAAGCTCTCTGTTCGACTCACGTTCTAAGTCTTCCTCGCATCTCTTTATTTCTTCCTTCAACCACTACAGTATTTTAGCTCTTGTGTGTCTCCTTGTACATATGGTAGGTTGTTTAGTCTGTACATGTGATATTGTTTTTGTTATTGTTAGGATTTTTGTTGTTGTTGTTGCTGTTTTTATTATTATTATTATTATTATTATTATTATTATTATTATTATTATTATTATTATTATTATGAAACAAGTTGAGTGTTGTATTTGCTCTTCGGTTTAACATTTTCACACGCAACGCCGATATAAAACAAAGGAAAAAAAAACATCATTGGCTTTATAAAACAGTCTTTGAAAATTAATGTAAATATGTCACTCTCGTCCTCAACAGACATAAGTTCAATAGAGTGATTTATTTATACGAATCAATCGACGTCGAGTGTATGACTGATAAGGTTTAAGCAATCGACGTCGAGTGTAGGGCTGATAAGGTTTAATCAATCGACGTCGAGTGTATGACTGATAAGGTTTAATCAATCGACGTCGAGTGAAGGGCTGATAAGGTTTAATCCAAGGTTTAATCAATCGCAGCCTCGCGTGTATAGCATCATCAAGTCTTATTAGAGAACAAGACGTGTAGGCGGAAAATTGATTACCTCTCACCTGGGTTAACCTGAAGATACTCTGCTGACGCTACACCTTGAGAACAGAGGTATTAACAGTGTGAGGGATGACTCAAGCAGTGATGGTATATTAATTGACTCTAATGACCTTTCTATGAGTGTACAACGTGAGGGTAAATTTGTTCAATGGATTTAAAGACATCTGTAGTGGTCTGTTTGGCGAATAACACAAGGTCAACAGCAGTCAGTGTTAGAGGCGTTAAGTACTTTTATGGGATATTGATGTCGAACAAGGAAGTGCGGTGGGTGAGTGGATGCAGAGCTTGTTTTCTGTTTTAGGGGACAATGGATCGATCCCAGAGCATTCCATATTCAATTTGCTGTGAATGGATATCTAATTTTACAGTTGGGGAAGTGAATTGGTGGAGTACAGTGACGGCTAAGCTGCCCCAAACAAGCAGTCATCATTATGTGAGGTAATTTCACTGGATCTATGAAGCAAAAACTGTAGTGTGTAAAGTCCTTAACTTTACACTACTCGTATATCATAAGTGACAAATTGACACATTTACACTCAGGCTTAACACACGAACACGAGTACAAAAAATGATCTGGTGACTAAAGTAAGCAAATATAGAAAATTATAATCAACTACACTCAATAAGATAATTTTATTTTCTTGTAACTCAATGACAAGATTCCAGTCACTAGTTAATTAATCCCTAACTCGTTATACCCCCACCGAAATATAATTAATTAATATCTATCACAACTACATAATGAACACCTACCTCAACTATATAATTAACTACAATCTACCACAATTATTTAATATATACCACGAGAATATAATTAATTTCTTATTTTCAAATCACAAACTTGACTCCAATAAACGTTGCTCTTATACCCTACCACCACTAACCTTCCAGCCTTCAATACCACACATAAAGTCCAAGAAAAACAATTTATCACCTATTGATTTCGGTTTGTAATAGTCAAGTAAATTTATTGGCAAACTTTAGGTGATGTATGACCTTGGAGCACCTTACTGTACGTCCCTGAGTTTGTTTACATTCCTACAATACCTTGAGTTCTGGACTGACGCTGAGTGGCCTTGAGACTAACTGAAGGAATGGGCACGATGAGGGAGCTGCCTTTTCACACTACATATATACGGGTTGAGTTACCATGGACACTGACTAGTAAGCTTTGTTAGTTATTGAATGTATTATTACTACATGTTAAATTACTTATGTGATTTGAGTCTTTTTATCACTCGGGAAAAATATTATTTGATGGTACTTATAAATTTCTGGTTCATAATTATGCTATAAATTATTGGTACGTTATAATTATAGTATACATTTCTTGTGTATGATTATTATGCTATAAATTACTGATATATCAGCATTATAATTGCGTAATACATCATTGTACAGTAAGATGCCGGTCATTATCATTATATAGTATATTTCTCTCGATATATCAACATTATTTTATATATGCTGTTTATATCACATTTTTTCTGTAGATAACTACACACTTTATCACTCCTCTACCGGTTAATGGCTACATCATCAATAACTACAAATTATTTAAAACATGATTATGGTAATAACAAACTTCCTCCAATATTTCTCGGCAAATTACTAAATAAATCACCATTATATAGTGATTTGTTATTTACATCACTGCACCATAAATACCCAAACAAATCATTACCATAACACTGCAATATCATATTTAACACTATAATGTAACCCACTTCACTCTAATTTTCCCTATGGATCAAATGAACACAGTACACTAATCCATTGGCTTTAATCCCCCTAATACCACCCCAGATTAATTCAGGTCTTAGTACATGTGATGGTTTAATCCTTGTCTACAGTAACAAAGGCAAGTCAATTAGTTACCTGGATTATCACCCTAGATTTTGTCAAGAGCTTTGTACTAATCGTCGAGCAGGTGTTAACAATACGAACACACTGCAACCTGATGGAAATGTTGTCAATGTACTTGTGTTCATTTTTTAAAATTAAATGCAAGTTGAAGACAAAAATAATACGAAGATGAAGAAGCTGTAGAATAATAATATAATAATAATAATAATAAATCAAATAACAGCAAAAATGATAATAATAATAATAAAAATAACATCAATAATAATAATAATAATAATAACGAAATACTCCTATACTAAAACAATAATACAAACTCTTGAAAACCAAATATATAATAACAAAACAGAAGAATATAGTATCATCCATCTCTACATTATTAAAAAAAAATAACTCATACAATCGACAATACATCTAAATCTGTTCTCTGATCCACGGATTAGAGTAATGAAAAGGGATTAAACTGAACTAATACATTGAGCTGAAAGGAAGATACTGAAACAATAATAATAATAATAATAATAATATTGCTTGTGTAGCATAAATTAGCTCAGGTGGAAATTGGATACCATTCATTCTGGACCCAAATCTGACTTAACCTCACTTTAGGGGTTCAGAATTATTAGTATTGGATCTCCTTAGGGCTAGGTACCATTAGGATTGGATTCCCTTAGGGCTAGTTACTATTATTATTGGATTCCCTTAGGGCTAGATACTATTAGGATTGGATTCCCTTAGGGCTAGGTACTATTAGGATTGGATTCCCTTAGGGCTAGGTACCATTAGGATTGGATTCCCTTAGGGCTAGGTACCATTAGGATTCGATTCCATTAGGGCTAGGTACCATTAGGATTAGATTTCAGGTCTAATGGTTAGCTTAGATCGAGGTTCAGTAGGACTTAACGCTAACAGAGCTGAGGGTTCATATAACCAACCCACACAGTAAGGGTTCTATGTCTAAAGCGACTCGTGTTGTAGGAAAAATAAATATTAGTGGAATGTGGTAGAAGCGAGTGGAAGAGACATAGAGCTTTTACAATACAATGAGAAGGTGGATGGATGAAGTGCTTGCCATTATGCGGTTGGTGTGAGAGAGAGAGAGAAAGAGAGAGAGAGAGAGAGAGAGAGAGAGAGAGAGAGAGAGAGTAGTTACACACATACACACATATTCTTTTCTTTACTCTCCTTCCAATGATTTTCTTTATACAAAATTCTTCAAAATACATAAAAGAAATACATATACATACACATACTCTACGTTATATACAGTAAACAAGATCAAGTATATATATATGGAATCAAAAACACACTCCTCTGGGATCACTGTGAACTAGAGTGTGTTGTTTTTCCCAGAGTCAAGCACGGGAGCTTCATGTAGTGATAATTAGGTGAATTAAATTAAACAGGCAGTGTGGAAACAGAGGATAATGTGTCCCTGAACATCACTGGGAGGAAACAAGGCAGGCGAGTGTTGTTGTTTGTGATGTGTTGTGGCAATATGTTGGAATCAGACTCACAGACGCTGATAAAAAGTTGGTCATTTAGTTTCTGGTGTTTAGGAGAGAGATTAACAGTAAAAATTAACGAGAGAATAAAATTAGATTAACGAAAGAGAGATTAACAATGGAGATTAACGAAAGGGGGGGAGGAGATTAAAGAGAGAAATTAACGATAGATTTTAACGAAAGAGATTAACAATATATTTTAACGAAAGAAGATTAGCAGTATAGATTAACGAAAGAGAGGGAGATTAACAATATATTATAACGAAAGAGAGAGAGATTATTAATAAGAGTTAAACGAAAGAGAGGAAAATTAAGAATAGAGATTAACTAGAGGTCAGAGGTCATGGCATCACACTAACAAAGTAATCATTAGTGAGATATGACCTTTACTGTATGAACTTTGACCTTTATAATATGATGTCGAGTAATATATTTCTATGTGTCTGCTTCGTCTAGACTCTAAGCTGACCAGGCGTGATTTTTTGTATTTATTAGGTATAAATTATGTAGGTTAGACGTAAATAATTAATCCATCAGAGAGACAGGTGGGGAAGAACCATTGTGTGTGTGTGTGTTTTGTGTGTGTGTGTGTGTGTGTGTGTGTGTGTGCGTCAAGGTTAACGACGCAAACAAAGTACTCACTGACACACGTTCCTATTCGAAGACCATTCCTTTCAGCCACTTGAAATATTCATGTAATATCAGATGAACTTATTGAACGCTATTCTCTCTCACACACACACACACACACACACACACCTCAGCCGATGAACTTCCTCAGCAATAAATCTTCAACATTGCCAAGTTAATAAAACGTCTCTCACACAGCCATACTTGACGTCAACGCAATGGTTACTCGGATCTTTAGGTTAGGTTAGGTTAGGTTAGGGGTGAGACAAGTGTGAATTTTTTTCCATTATTATTATTTTTTTTGTGTTTGGAGTCATTCCTCGTCGTGGATATTTTGTCCTATCTTGTCACTAGTATAATAAGGTAGTGAGGTGGTCGTTGTAGTGAGGTGGTCGTTGTAGTGAGGTGGTCGTTGTAGTGAGGTGGTCGTTGTAGTGAGGTGATTGTTGTAGTGAGGTGGTTGTTGAATTGAGGTGGTCGTTGTGGTGAGGTGATTGTTGTAGTGAGGTGGTCGTTGAAGTGAGGTGATTGTTGTAGCAAGCTGGTCGTTGTAGTAAGGTAAATCAATGGAATAACTCAGTATCGAGTAAGACGACTAAGATCACTTAGAATAGCTCGTAAACCACCCATAATTGTTAGAGTCAGCTTAACTTCCGTTCAACTTTGACCTGAGACAGTTATTGGAGTAAGCTGGTCACTAGAGTAAGATTATCACTGGAGTAAGATTATCACTGGAGTAAGATCGAGTAAGATTGTCAGGAATTGGTTCAAACCTATGCATATAAACGTCCACAGTTCAATATTGACTCAACAAATCATTTATTACATTCTTATAGGTCAACTAAACGAGCAATTTCATAAAAATTATATATAAACTATTAATAGTGTATTGGTATTTATATATTCTAATAACTATAATATATTTAGTTGTGATTCATCTAAACAAAACTATGCAATGCAGTTTAGAGTACAATACAGTATTACACATTTCACGGTTTTACAGGGGACTATAGATTAGAATTGAATACAGGAATTCACTTACTCACCAAAAACGGAATTCATATATATTTGGGTATATATATATATTTTTTCATGTATTCAGTACTATTACGTAGAATGTAACTGTGTATAGAAAGTCCGGTTGTATGTATGTATATATGTATGTATGTATGTATGTATGTATGTATGTATGTATGTATTTATGTATGTATGTATGTATGTATGTATGTATGTATGTACTATAGGTGTTTATATATGTATTATGGATATATACTACAGTGACGATATAATATAAACGACAAAGAAAATAGCGATATATGTATTTAGTTTCAGGGTTTATGAAGTTATTAATTACTGAAACTTATTACTATAATGTTTGTTTTCCTCTCATCTGTATAGTTTAAGACTTTACTGTTGTTTTAAGTAACTTTAGATTTAATTGTTTTTCTCTGAATCTTATGTTGAAAAATTTACATGTTTTTAGAATATATCATAATATTGTATCACCCTTGAGAGAGAGAGAGAGAGAGAGAGAGAGAGAGAGAGAGAGATTGCTTATTGATCACAGCTATACAACGTAATACATAAACTTATAAATGGTACTTGATTCCGGTGTCATTATAGAGCCTCTAATAACCGTACAGTAAATATAGTCTGATGGAAGACACTTATATCCAATGGAAATCATCACGAAGATAAAAGGCTCTGCCAGGAGTTGAACCTGAGTCTGCCGCTTTAAAGGCGGCCGTGCTAACCGCTACACCACGGAGCCGTGTACAGGGTATTGTGTCAGATATGTGTTATTTAAGTGTTTTGTTCGTCGTCCTGAGATAAAGGAGGATTTTTTTTTTTCAGTATCAATATGTAAATTTTTCATTCATCATTGACTTCTATTTTTGTACTTTTCTTTCACTTCACCAAAGGACTTCACAGATCATAGAACAACAGTTAAATAAATGATAAACTTTTCAGAAGAGAAATATTTGTCAAATCTTCCCACCTTCGTCGATCTGTTCATATCATCAAAAACAACAAAAATAGTGACTTTTCATAACATATTTTTTCCCTGTTAGATATTTGTAAAATTACGAGAAAAAAGTCAATTTATACCAATAATTCCTGGGATTGTGTTAAACTTATTCAGAGTAAATAAATCGTGTTACCAAAAGCTCTCATTCTCTGGTTAAACGTCGGTCTTCCAGTGTGGCTGTGTGAGAGATTTAAAACTTGAGTAGAAATTTTCTGATTTTAGAATTATCATCTGGAGAAAATCAGTTATGGTGAAGGGGTCAAAACTCCTATAAGATATTTATTATTTTCTTGTTCTCAGTACATTGTTAAGAGACTTTCATAGTTAACAGGTAAGCTAATAATGATTGTAATAGTTCTTTATATGAGAAGGTATATTTACGGAGTTATTCGGTTTTGACGTGAGTGACTGACAGATTGATTGTTTGTTCGACTGACTGAGTGACTGACTAACTGACTGACTGAGTAACAGACTGACTCAGAGAATATTTTCCCCGCCCCACCACCAACCAACTCTCTTAATTCTTTTTTTTTTTACTCACATTTCTGTCTGTGTAAATTCTCAGTCTTGCCCTTTGCCCCGTTTTCCCCAGAGAATATATGAAAAGCATCAAATGAACCTGAAGACAAGTAGAGCACACACACACACACACACACACACACACACACACACACACACACACACACACACACACACACACACACACACACACACACACACACACAGTCATAAATATTTAAACTTATACTCTTTATGTATATTTTGTATGTATGTGTGTGTATATATGCCTTCTGTATCCTTGTGTGTGTGTGTGTGTGTGTGTGTGTGTGTGTGTGTGTGTGTGTGTGCGTGTTTGCTTCAAGATTCTATGATATTATGCAATGTGCTTTATTTCTCGTTTTTTGTGATATTCTAGATGATCAATTGGGGAAGTACAAATTAACGATGCATAATATTTCACGATTGGATCTCTTAACCCCTTGTGACCTACAGACTTGGTACATGAGCTTCGTTATCAAGGAAACCAACGAGAGATGGGTTGGAACCAAATGAAACAATAGTAAAACTCTATTCACATTAATGTAAAATTAGACAAATAAAAATTCTCTCTGGATTTTCTCGCGGTTGGTGCACCAGTGAGGTACACACATCTGAGGCTGCCTGTCCACTAATCTGGTTACCTTACTTTTTGTTGTGTCTCTTTTGCGGAGTTTGAGACGAAAGAATGCTGGTATTGTTATGAAGTGGAAGAGAAATTGAATATAGTGTTATTTTTATGAAGAAATATGAGTAATAAAACGTATTTAACGAAGCTAAAGTTTGTTAGTTTAAGTTTACATTGTCTGAACAGGAGTTTTTGAGCACTACTTATTTGTACAGGTGAAAATTAATCAATCTTTAATGACTTTATTGATTATTGTTTAAAATTTGACATTGAAGGTCTCGAATGTATTGTTTGCGTTGTGTATGTTCACTTTTTAATGTGGGGTTTTATTCGACATTTTATTTGTGATATTCGACAGTTGTATCCAACATTACACATTACTAATTGTCACATTAATTTGGTGACATTTTACAGAGGCATAAACAAACACAGACGTTAATAGGGGACGATGAACCCATTACCTTTTTATAATGGCCATTCGTCACACTCCACGGTGCAGCCATTTTAGTAAACTGTTTCTGCTATACACATTGAACATAACTCAGCAAGCTCTCGCCCTCCTCCCGCTGTTGGTGCTCCTGTGTCGCAGAAATTACCGAGTGTAACATATGATTAGGGTGTGTAGATAATTATAGACTCAAAGACGAATATTTTTTGAGAGTCGTAACCTTGCTGGAGTAAATATCCTTTCATTACCAATACCTCGGACTGAGTGAGGAAGCTTGTAACAATAACAAAGGAGGGATTATAATTCAAGAGATATATTGTACGAGCTACGAGCGAGAGTAAGATACTATAGTAAAAGTTGTGGTATAGTGTTATACTCTCGCCTTGCTAGTAAGAGAAACTAGCTCGATCAAGGGAGGAATAAATAAATAGGACCCCTGGAAAGCAATCGATTACCAGAGGGTGAAGGTAAGCCATTGTGGTTGGTAAGTTGTCCGAGCTACCTGGTCCCGTCCTTGACACAGGGTTGCACAGGTGGTGAAGCTGAGTGTAAATTATCTACCTTGCAAAAATAGCTTAAAGGTGGTCTTAGTGCTGGTCATCGATATTCACGGGGGGTAAATTATTCTTGTATAGACATAAGTAAATATATACCTCGTGGTTTTGAGTATGTGTGTGTATATACCGAATATACTTGCTATGTTAATAAAAGTAAATATATGTGTAGTCCCTGTGTTAATACCTTCTTTTGTGAATACCTGAGAACATTATTTCATTTTTACGTGCGTATTTTCGTGGGTCCTCAGCGTGAAACTCCCATTGGAACAACCCATCATTCTGTCAGCACGCACTCAACCATGCTGTCTGCAATAGATTTTAGGTCACCTTGTTACTGCAGCCGGAAGAAATTTATGGCTGCAACAGTTCACTGCCCATGTCAAATTTATTTCATGATGTCCACAAAAGTTTCACCTTCTGGAAATGGTTTTTGGTCCTGATATATATATATAACGGGAACACACACACACACAGAGGGAACAGAAATAGTGGTAGTGTGTGTGTGTGTGTGTGTGTGTGTGTGTGTGTGTGTGTGTGTGTGTGTGTGCTCTCCCCAATACACAAAATCCTCCATTCATTCTACACCCTCAGTTCTATCTACCCAATACCATTTTCATGTATCAAAATATAAAAATACAACACAAACGTTCAAAACATGATAACAAATAATCTGGACCCTATATTACCGTCAGATATATTATAGTAAGCAATATTTCCATCCAGTCAAAGCGATATTAATGATTTTAAATATATTCCAACTTTCCCCCCCCCCCCCCACATGAAACAGATGTTCATTACAAGCGAAATAAAAATGTATGATTGAAGTTATATTATATTCATTAATTAACCCCATATAATAGTGGAATAAAAAGCAAAAGTCATTAATCTTAATTCTTTTTTGGAGTAAATAAGCTTCACTACTCTTGCTAAGCTTTCATCCCTCACTGGCAAAGCACAAGAAAGTATGTGTTTGAATTTAGCCAATAGGACAAGTGGCAGAGGTTATGGCAGAGGGGGCAGTCCATAGTGTTTGATCGTGTTATGTTACCTACTTTGGATTGTGGTGGCATGATAGGGTGGCTTTAACACTCTCTCTCTCTCTACCTTATCCTGGTAACTAATTGAGTGACCTGGTGACCTGAACACTATAATCACATGGGTCTGTCCTTTCTGCTGGTAACTTTAGCTCGGGTTCTGAGGAAGAGTTAAAACACGTATTACTGGTTGTATATACGGCGCTTATTTAATATACATAGCAAGCTCTTTATCACTGTATGTAAGGCATGGATTGGTATATACATAAGACACATAATAATATACATAACACACGTCTCAGTATACATGAAAGTCAGTGGATAAAGATATATTACCAAAACTAAATTCTTAATTCTTCTAATATGTTCTGAAGTTTAGCCATCTGATAGGTGTTACTGCTAAGTGATTCGTGTGTTTTATGTAACGGGGTACAATAAGATAGGTCAAATAGGGAAAGAATATATATAATCGTCTTTTAATCTGTAAATAAAGATTCATACCAGACTCAACATTTGTAAACATTGAGAGTTGGTCAGAGCTGAGAGCGAAAGCCGAGGTAAAATAGAATGAAAAAATCCTATCAGAAATAAGAGTTATTTAACGTATAAAAGTGCTGGTTGAAATGAACACGAAATTAAATGAGGAAATTAATGAACAAAGACTGAGGAAGAATATGAAAATTAATAGAACAGTTTAAGTAAAAATGTGAAAATTCAGATTGGTTGAAGTCATAAAAACCAATTTTGTTAAATTCATTGCTCGAATTTTTAGCTTTAATTCACAGACAGCTTCGAATATTTGGTAATGGTTCAGATAAAGCTTCGAACATTTAGTATTGGTTCAGAGACAGTTTCGTGATCATAACAGCCAATAACAGCGAACCAAAATGATATACGTAATACCTTTTGACTCAATACACACCTGTCTCTGATTACACACTGTACCTGCATTGCATACACTAATTTGTATATACCCAGAGTGCAAATATTACCATGGTGAAAGAACTAATTGAGTCAATACCTGGATAATTAAGCATTCGAGATTAAAAAAATAAATAAATATTTATTACCCTCAAATAATGGATTATTACCGAGGCGAAGTTATATCCACAGAATTAAAAAAAAAAAATTCGTATAACATGAGAAAAATTCCTAATATCACTTCACGGTCTACAGCTCCAGTTTCTGCTTCGCCTTTGGTTTAGGGAAATGAGGATGAAAGAAACTATATCCCTCGTTACACAATTAGTCGGGATCACAGAGTTCATACAAAATTAAGAGAGTGAAATGTTTTAACTTATCGGGTCACGACTGGACTTTTATTTGTTTTTAATCAGTTAGTTGAGGATATTTTTGCCCCGTGTGGTGTTGACTCACGTTGGTCTGTGGAAATTGTATCCAGCTTTCTAGTTTATATCTCTGTCTTACTCATATTATTTTACGAATTAAAAGAAATAGATAAATCAACAGAACTCGTTTTCCAAGTTTGTATTTTTTTTTTTTCGACTCTCATAGAAAAAATTCTTGAAGTCATACTATATAAACGAGACATTTATTCCCCTTAAACCATTATATTTCTTTCTTTCTTTCTTTCTTTAACCTTTATTTATCTTATCCTTTACCTATTCTTACCTTCTCCCCTTCTCCCCTTCATTATGTTGTGTAACCATAGTTAGTTTCCTCCCGCCCGGTACTCCTTAGACCCTGCATGATAAAGTCCCACTAAGCCTCAGTGTGTGTGTGTGTGTGTGTGTGTGTGTGTGTGTGTGTGTGTGTGTGCGTGTGTGTGTGTGTGTTTGTGTGTGTGTGTGTGTGTGTGTGTGTGTGTGTGTGTGTGTGTGTTATAGTCATTTTCTTTTTATTTCATTGCGTTTTCTATTTATATATTATTAATACCTTTCCTCTTCATCTTTCTTCTGTTTATTTATAAATTTATGTATATTTTAATCTATTCTTTAATCATTCATTCTAATCATCTTTTTGTGTATATGTTTTCCTGTCTCTCTATCTCTCACGTTCATCAATTTATATGTCTCTATTTATCTCTCGCCAAATAAACTAAAAAAAAAAAATCCTTGCTGAGATATTAAACTTTCGCGATGTAATAAATTTGCCAAATTAGCCAATAAATTATGTCTTCTCAAATTAGGACGGCGCTAAATGGTGACAAAGTTTCCAGGAAGCGGCGAACATTGAATATTTTTTTTTTTAGTGAAATGTATATATATTCTGTTCAAACTTATTATAAGCAATAACCTAACTATTACCTGTGATAAATCAAGTATATATATTCTGTTTTTATATATACATTATTTGTATATGATTTAACACACGTCTTTAGGTACGTGTGTCTGTCCATTCTACACGAGTACATGGATTTTAGTGAATATGGTGAATAGTTTATGTCATTTTAATAGTTTTTTTTTATTTGAGGTTCTTGAATTTTAAACTCGTGTATTTTAAATGGATGGAACAAATGGGACGGCCGAGGGGTCCATGTGTGTGTGTGTGTGTGTGTGTGTGTGTGTGTGTGTGTGTGTGTGTGTGTTAAGTAGATAAATATTCCACCTCTCATCACCCTTTATGTCTTTCTCCCACTAGAAAAAAAAAATTATCTTCATTCTTCTATTTAATCTTTTACAATCTCTTGTTTCACTCAGGTTTAAATCACTATTAGTAGGACCATTAGACTCATCTTCGTCACAAATAAATAAAGAATGGATAATTAGTCTATGAATAAATTATAAGATAAATATGAGTTAGATAAATGTAAATAAACCAGAGACTCAAAACTGTGGGTTAAAGTATTATTGTAGACCAAATTAGTGGAAGTTTTACATTATTTACGTGACAGCTTCAGGAAATTAACCAGATTTAAGGAATAGAAACTGTAGTGTTGACTCTCTCTGGACTAGAAACGGTAACTCTGTATCTCAGCTTCTTGACGCACACGAGAGGTTAGGTTAGGTTAGGTTAGGTTAGGTATACCATCAGAGCAGTCATTGATTTACCTTCAGAGGACAAGGCGGATTTCGTGAGCGCTGTTGTTATCATCCAAAATGCAATGTTGAAGAATATCGGGAATTATACCCAAAACTATGAGTGTTGCTGAGTGTTGCTGAGTCTATTGTAACTAATGGTTTGCTTCTCCAGCTCTATAATCTGACAGCTTCTACCTAATGCTTTCTCCCTGACTGTCTCTACTTAAAGCTTTCCTCTGACTGTCTGTACTTTAATCTTTCCTCTGACTGTCTCTACTCAAAGCTTTCCTCTGACTGTCTGTACTTTAAGCTTTCCTTTGACTGTCTTTACTTAAAGCTTTCCTCTGACTGTCTGTACTCAAAGCTTTCCTCTGACTGTCTCTAAGCTTTCCTCTGACTGTCTCTACTCAAAGCTTTCCTCTGACTGTCTCCACTTCAAGCTTCCCTCCCACTCATCACACAGTTAACTGTTTTATGTAATGCGTCCATAACACAAAATTATCAATTATTTCTTTATTTCAAGGATTTTATTACGTCCGACATCCTCGTACATGAAGTCGTGAGAATCTTGACATGGCCTGGTTACTTCATCACACTGTCGTATCCTGTGAAATATATCCTTAATTATTTGTCTCCGAGTCTCAATGTGATAACTTCTAAACTATTTATTCATAAGATTTGTTTTTAATAAAATCTTCCTTAGTTCTTGAAAGGCATAATTTATATTCTAGTAATATTTTTTTTTATAATTCAAAATAAATACAATTCCTTCATGTATTGTGATTGAATATTTTTGTATATAAATTTTAGTAAATGTTGATGTATATTATTTTGCCTCTACTTCCAAAAATTCATGTAATGGCCACAACTAAACCATCGTCTTTTATACACAGAATTACTAAAATACTATCATATAAAAGTGCATCCATCCCGTCACTGAGTTTTCCAAATGTAATGCAATAATGCCAATGACACGTTCCCATTGTACAAAGCTATGCCTGTCATCGTTTATGTACAGCATCACCGACAAAAACTTTACCATTCAGAGACTCTTGTTCATGATGCAGGTACACCACTATCGGCCAATGTAAAGTAAATGTGCTTTTGCTGTAATACCTTTCTAGTTCGTCAATATAAAGAGTTGTGTGTGTGTGTGTGTGTGTGTGTGTGTGTGTGTGTGTGTGTGTGTGTGTGCGTGTGTGTGTGTGTGTAACTCTTTGTGACTCTGGCTCTTATATTTGTTTGGTAAATAGTTAAAAGATACAATGAGAATAGACGGAACCTACAAGGGGAAGTGTGCCTTTTATTTTTACAGTAGGTTAGAGTTTGGAAAATTCGCTGGAAAAAGTCACAGAAAAAAAGTGAGAGGAAAATAGTCACAGAGAAAAGTCTTAGGAAAAAAAACACAGGACAAAATCACACACCTAAACCTAACGTAACTTTATTTATTCTATACTATTTAAAAAAAAAAATCTACTTTCATCTCATTGACTTTTTTTCCCCTAGTTAAAATCGTGACTTTTTTCCTGCTACTACTTTTTTTTCGGGTACGGGAGGCAGGAGTGTGTAGGGGTGGAACTCGAGTGTGTGGGGGTGGAACTCGAGTGTGTGGGGGGTGGAACTCGAGTGTGTGGGGGTGGAACTCGAGTGTGTGGGGGGTGGAACTCGAGTGTGTGGGGGTGGAACTCGAGTGTGTGGGGGTGGAACTCGAGTGTGTGGGGGGTGGAACTCGAGTGTGTGGGGGTGGAACTCGAGTGTGTGGGGGGTGGAACTCGAGTGTGTGGGGGGTGGAACTCGAGTGTGTGGGGGTGGAACTCGAGTGTGTGGGGGTGGAACTCGAGTGTGTGGGGGTGGAACTCGAGTGTGTGGGGTGTAGGGTGTGGGGTGTATGGGAGATGAACTCAACCCATGAATCACTATGGAGTCATCGAGAGTACAGGTGTTCTTGTATTTATTTTACTCTATTATTTTTTATTTAGTGGGGAAGGCTGTTTAAGAAAAGTACCCACTGTATCAAAGACGTTTTTACGATAGTGTAGATTCGCCTGTACTGTTCATGTACTGTCTCAAGTCTACGTTGTGGCTAAGAAAATACTAAAGTTTTCTATTCGTTTTTGTAAGTAATTTATTCCGTCACAACTCACTCATTAAATTCTGTATATAAATGTAACATAATTATGGCCAGGTATCTCGTCTCTATCAAACAGTCACGTGTTTCACATAATTTAATGAATTTCCACTTAAATTTATGCTTAAAAACTCGCTTTGGTTATTCACGCTTGTATACGAAAGATTAATTTTATTCTCATAGGTTCACCATTAACAAGTGAGTGCATTCAGTAACTCCTCTTCACTATAACACACGATAAAGAGCCTTTTATCAGACGCTTCAAATACCACAAAAGGCAGCTCACAGTCGAACAATAAACGTTTCCATGTGTTGATAATAATTCTGAAAACAGTTCAGTTAATATTTCGGCCATTGAGATTAATCTGTTACATTTAGCCGCCAAACAAATGAACGAATTTATGGCAACTATAACACGAGATATTCAATGAGGTTCTCCAGACTGTTGTGTTGTGTAGAATGTTTGTGTTGCTCAGTGAAATTATTCTTAATCTCCTTCATACATAAACAGACCAGATACGTGAGGGTTAGTGTAATCTGTAGTGAGGATATTGTAAGGTAACTGGTTAGGTTTGATGGTGGTAAAGGTTGATATAGACACTGCTTGTTTGGTGTGTGTGTGTGTGTGTGTGTGTGTGTGTGTAAAGCCAGCCTTAGCCCAAGCATGTGTGATGGTACTATGTAATCCACCACCACCACCACCACCACTAGTGTTTGGGACGAACTTGAGTGTACCGTGATGATCAAAGTTGGAGGCTATTACGCACCTACCACTTTACTAACCCAGCAAAAGTTGTTTTATGAGAACCTCGAGGAGTTCCTGCTCATACAGAAACCTGTAATCGGTGTTGTTAAACAAGTTTACAGAACACCCATAGTAGACCGCGTGTGTGTGGAGTCTGCAGTTTTGTTGAAGCCACAAGGGTCGTTCTTCACTGCATCCTGGTGAACTAAGTCAAAAAACACAGAATTGTGATGAAAAGTCTGATTTTTACGAGCTTGACGACCACATGGATGTATCAGCCGTAGACCACATGGATGTATCAGTCTTAAACCACGTGGATGTATCAGTCTTAAACCACGTGGATGTATCAGCCGTAGACCACATGGATGTATCAGCCGTAGACCACATGGATGTATCAGCCGTAGACCACATGGATGTATCAGCCTTACATACAGGTCCTTCAAAGTCTATATCAAAGTCGAAGCCAATTATTTCATCTTGTTTACATCCTGTGCATATAACCCACGAGAGCTCTTGAGAAACGAACAGTCGGTTACTAAAGCACAAATGTCATTATTTTAGGAGAAATCTTCATGAGATACTGAAGATGAAGAGGGAGGATAATAAGAAAGGAAAAGACACCCAGATTTAAAGACGAAATTAAGAGAAAATAACAAAAATAGAAGAAAAAGTGAGAAAATAGATAATGATAACGAAATATACACTCGACCATGAGGCCACTATGCTCCCCTGCCCTAATATATTTTTTCCTTTAATATCAAACTCGTTCAGGCAGCCATTTAAAGCTGAATCTATTTTTATCGGCTGTGTAATTAACGATAAGCTTTCAGCATATGAATAAATTCCCCGTCGTCGTATAAGACTTTTATAATGAATCACGTACGGATTTTATTTATTTTTTTATTTTCAGAGGCATAATTTATTCAGTTCACTTACGATTCCTTTCACATATATAATAACACAACTCAGGTCTTTCATTTCACGTTACTTTTTGTGATATCTTCAAAACATGATAGTTATGTAGGTTGTGAGTTGTGGGTTGTTATAAATTACAGATTATATTTCCATTGCTGACAAAACATCTCATAATTGGTTTATTAATGTTTTAACAGGTGATAGTGGGAAATGTAATTACGGTCAGGTAATAGGAGCATATCTGATGACTCATTTTGTGTTATAGATGAATAGAAAAAAAAAAATGAACCGATTCTATTTATTTCCAGAAGTATTTGAAATTACACAGAAAAGTTTCAGATAAATATTTTGATTTTTTTGTAAATAAACAGTAACATAAAATAAGAGAATAAATTAAATAAATATTCAAACAATTCTGAAAAAACCCATAAATTTATATTCCTTTGATATTCCTCACAAAATTCAGTAAATATCTATCTATCTATCTATCTATCTATCTAAACACTACACAGCTCCAAAGGGTAACCCCCCCCCCCCCCCCTCACAAAACTCCACATTTAAAGCATTAATTTCCACTTACTTGCTTACATGATGCCAGGCAGTAGAGGGAGAGTTACCACCCGTATAAAAATTGTGTTTAAATTTAGAAAAAGAATAAAACTCATCTAACTTGTTGATAGATGAAGGATTACGCGTGTTGGTCGCTCGGGGTGAAGGCTTCTCATTTTTTCATATATATATTTTTTTTTTCGTATTTGTAATTTTAGTAGAAGTTTGTAAATGTAAAACAAAAAATATTCCTCTGCCTTATTTCAGTAGGTTTTGTAATTTCCTCGTGGATTAATGTTAAAAAAGTAACGATATATTTTGTTTTTGTTACATACATACATACATACATACATACATACATACATACATACCATGATGTCAATATTCTTCTACAGTCTATTCTTGACATGTCAGCTCCATCCATAATGAAGCATTCGATGGCGCTAGTTTAGTTGTAATTATTTAAACCATTTATATTACAGTATTTAGGTTTAATATTTAGAACACAGGTACTAATGCACCTCTGGGATGGAACCTTCATGAATAGTTTAGTGTTTTCAAATACTGGGGAAAATGTGGTATTAATTTTCATTTGATATTCATAGTTAGATGTTGCTGGAATAATTCACCACTCACCTGATATGGGAACAGTTTTTGTGGCGGATGAATGAGAATGAACATCCTATCACGTGTAAATGATTTAGTTATAGTTAATAGTGAACAAATTGATCTAGAAACCGTATGTCTTATGCTTGATAACTAGGGAATTATTATTAAACTCTGTATATTCGTGTTGTTGTCATTGAGTTTGTTGTCAAAACTAGAATTTCTTGGATTTGTAGCGTTTATCACAATTATGCGTTTTAGATTACCTTTGATGGTCATTACAAGGAAACTCTTTCTTGGAGGAATAATCTACTAGCTCACGATACCAGATATTTTGGTTGATGCTTCTGAAGGAGGCTTCTGATGAGGAGACCAGTGACCACCCCATACCTTTACCCAGCTTTAATCTGAAGAAGGTGCTGTAGTGATCATCTTGCTAGGCTGGCCACTTACCATGTTGGAGTCGACCTGCCCGAATTGGAAGACTCTGGTGGCTTTCATAGATAAATAAACACCCTTCGTTAGCTTTACTGAGAGTTGACGTCCATTTATACATAACCACAAATCGGTCTAGCTCTTCCCAGTCTTAGTTACCTGGCTGAGGTGTTGCCATGCACCACAATACCTACCAGGTAATTTTCTCTCCAGTCTCCTTGAAAGGTGAGGCAATATAACAAGCAGGTGATGCGTGTGTTTATAAAAGGCTCGAACACCTTTTAACACCCACATAAGCAGTAGTATGATGGACAGCCCAGACACACCTTATCTCTACATAGAATATTCGCTGTTTCTCTGGTGATTACAAGTGTAGGTCTGTGTTCCGTGCTGAAGTCAGTCATGTTGCTGTTTTGTTGAGGTGAATGAACCAGATGAAGCATCATTCAGAAATCAGCTTCCTCACGTGTACTGTACAAGGTTAGAGCTGAAACAGATGTAATGCAGCGAGTGATGGCTGATACCTGTCCTTCCCAGGTAGTCACAAATGTCGAATCTGTAGTAATGGCTGATATTAATATGTCCATTTTGGAACTTCTCTACGGGAGTATATGACTCAGGGTGTTCAGCAAAGGTTAATATGTTCATTATGTTCAGTAACCTCCGCAAAAAATGTAAAATTCAGTCATACTTAAAAAAATAATACTAAAAAACACTTCAACGTGAATCTCAAACACGTTTCTTCATTTCTTACTTTAAATTCATCTTATCTGTAAACCCATAAACATGTAGATTTTGTGTTTGATGTCTAGAGAGTAACTTGAACAAAAAATACATAACCTTTTGATTTAAGTTCATATTACCTAACTTTTTTTAAGTGCCTTGAGGTGCCTCCTGTATGTGACCCATGTCTCACTGTCATATAGCAGGGTGGGGAGGACCACTGCTCGATATACGTGCAACTTTGTAGATAATTTCAGCTCCCTACAGCTGAAGACACGGTTACGGAGTCACACACACACACACACACACACACACACACACACACACACACACACACACACACACGCAACCACACACTCGCAACCGACAAAAAAGCAATATATTCAGATTTTTAATTTTCTTTGAAGTTCATGAAATAATTGTAATTAATACATAAAGTTTCCATTGACTTTCACACAAGGGAAAAAACAACACTGCTCTGTGGTATCGCTCTAATAATGACTGGCTGACAGGATCCAGAGTAAAGATATCCAATGGGAGGGAGGTTGAAAATTCCCGTTACATTCACACGATTTTTATTCCTTTCTTCCTCTTCCTCCCGACCTCCTTCCTCCTCCCTCTTCCTCCCTGACCTTTCACCACTTCCTCTTCCTCCCTGACCCTCTCTGACCTTTTCTTCCTCTTCCTCTTCCTCCCTGACCTTCTCTACCACTTCCTGACCCTCTCTGACCTCCCCTCCCTCTTCGTTTCTGACCCTCCTTCCCTTCCTCTTCCTCCCTAGCCCTCTTCACCTCCCCCCCTTTCTCTTTCTGCTACTAATTATTTTTTTATTCCTCCTAATCTCTCTCTTTGTATCTGGTCCCCTTTGTTATTTTTATTCTCTGTGTGTGTGCGTGTGTCTTTCTTTCTCTCTGCGTCATAGTCTGTTTATCTAATGTTCTTCTTTTCTCTCCTTCTGTCTCATTTCATCATTATCCTCTTCTCTCTCTCTCTCTCTCTCTCTCTCTCTCTCTCTCTCTCTCTCTCTCTCTCTCTCTCTCTCTCTCTCTCTCTCTCTCTCTCTCTCTCTCTCTCTATGAGGAACTGTGGGACTTAAACCCTTCCTCTGTTACTGCCTCTGGTCACGCAATATCCGTTCGCCTCAGATTATCACCAGTTAACCCACATTCACTAAGAAGGTAAAAAAATACAGAAAAAATACCTGGTAATTAAAATTATTGTATTGTGTTGAAATCTAAATGGGACAAGTGACAGAGAGAGAGAGAGAGAGAGAGAGAGAGAGAGAGAGAGAGAGAGAGAGAGAGAGAGAGAGAGAGAGAGAGAGAGAGATACTACCTTACCCTGTATACTAAAGTGAGCAATATTCCTTTACAAAAGAGGATTTCATCCAAGGTCATCTTCTCCGTCCTCTTGTGTCACCTGGGACAGATTTTCCAGCAATGGCACACACACACACACTTTCCCCCGCGGCCAAGTCTTGCTGTCTGAGAGAAGATTCTTGTCACCCCTTTGTTGTAATTTTGTTTAATATCTCTTTATCAATGTTATTTTGTGGAATTACATAGGAGGCAACTTTTGTCATTTCCCTGTTGTGATTTTTCCTTGGGTTATATCAATGTTATTTCATAGGAGGTAATTTTTCTTATGCCTTTCTCAATGTTATTTTTCATCCTTGCCAGTAGTTACTAGAGTGATTCGATCTACTAATTGATTATTGGTGATTAGGGATGCGAGTGTTTCATAGTAGTTTAAGGGATTTTTTTATTATACGTGGTCATAATACTTCGTCTATTAGTCTTTAAGTTAACTAGGGAAACAAAGGTCAGTGACTGTTTCTCGGGGATTTTTTTCTAGTTACGATAATTTGTGAATTTTATTGGTTTCTGTAACGAAGGGAAGGGATGAAGGGAAATGGGGTTGGTAAGAGTGGTTTGGGTATCTGTCTTGTGCCTTGTCAGTTCTCTTATCAAGTACTGGACTAAACTGAGCAAGGTGTAGAATATTGTTTTCTCCTTGTTGAAGAAAAAATTTTATTTTATAGATTCTTAATTAAAATTGTTGTGTTGCTTGGTAAAGAAGGGTGATATTAGCCAGAGAGACACGCATGGTGGATGGGTCGTTTTAATTCCTTACTGAAACTCTGTGCTTTTGAGTGGTCTTGTATTCCGATAAGACATAAGATGTATAATTATATTCCAAACTAATTATAGACGCGATTATAGCTGATCGTACCCGAGTGTCTTGACCCAAAGTGTAGATTCGCAACACTGTAAAATTCATGTAAACATTGGCACAAGAATTATTGCTAAATTCTTTACAACTACGCGAATGAATCTGAAATATCATAGGAATAAAAGTTTCCTTATTTGCCAAGAGGAACAAACTTTTATTCACATCCTGTAGCATCCAGATACTTTCTTTCAGACCAGGAGTAAAATTTTTGCTGCATTTTTTGTGAATTTTTCCTCTAATATAAACAGTTAACTTACTAGTGTAAAAAGATATCCTCAATATACATGGAGGTTCAACTATCATTAATATATTTCAGTCATCAATATCGTCTGTGTTTCCCTATTTTATTTATTTTTTTAATTTTTGACACGAAGATATATGATGACGTTGAACAAAACATTTATAGCTCACCATACCGTTGACAGCTAACAGTAATGTGTGTTGGAAATAGCCCACCATACCGTTGACAGCTAACAGTAATGTGTGTTGGAAATAGCTCACCATACCGTTGACAGCTAACAGTAATGTGTGTTGGAAAAAAAAATAGGCAAGAGAGAGGAGTTAGGAAATGGCTGTGAGATGAAAGTTGGAAGCATTGTGTAAGTTCATGTAAGACTAAAGGTATTGTGAAAACCAGTGAGAGAGAGAGAGAGAGAGAGAGAGAGAGAGAGAGAGAGAGAGAGAGAGAGAGAGAGTAGGGGTTATAGAGAGAACGACAACAATAACTGAAAGACAAAAAAAAACACAATAACATCATTAGGAAAATAAGGGGACGACAATACGATTACAAAATAACAAAAAACGAAAATAATAAACCAGTGTGATTGATATTCTCAGACCTGGCTAAGTCCTCCTCACTCTGGCACTCTCGACCACCAGCCTCTATGATAATAACTGATACGAAGAAGTTCCCAGAATACTAGATTTTCCCTCTTATGCATTATGTATCATTTGTAATATGCAAATTAGCCTTCAGAAATGACAGAGTTTACGGTAAAGCCTCTCAGGTTACTAGGAAGACCCGCGGTGAATGTTATGAAGGTAAAACGCCCTACAGGGGAAGCCATAGAGAGGAAATTAACTCAGAAGTTTCCCCCCGAAGAGTAAATTACAAGCCAGTTCCTAGAAGAGATTAAACTGTTATATTCGCAGTGAATTGATGAGATTAACGATAATTGGTTAGGTTAGGTTGGGTTAGTGGCAGGTAATAAACAAGTGTAATAGATATTGTTAGGTTAGGTTAGGTTGGGTTAGTGGCAGGTAACAAACAAGTGGGTTAGGTTAGGTTTATTCATATAAGTGAACGAGTGTTTGTCGCTAATCTGGTGGAATATTGTGTGGTGGATCTTAGTACCGGAATGTCAAGTTTTTTTCTCTATATATTAAGTAGAAACATCATACCAGCGACGTCTTATCTCAGGGTCAATACCACTATGAGATGCGAACATTATTTTGAAACCCAATTTATGGAGAACTAACAAGAAAATGCTACAGCCAGATACATAAAATTGTGTTATTTATGTACTGTTGGTGTGTGTGTGTGTGTATGTGTGTGTGTGTGTGTGTGTGTGTGTGTGTGTGTGTGTGTGTGTGTGTGTGTGTGTGTGTGTGTGTGTGTGTGTAAGGTCGATCTACAGTTTTTCTATATTTCAAATACTTGTTTCAATGGGCAATTTAAATTTTTCATATATAAACAACTAAATAAAATCGAAGCTTTAAAGACATAAGAAACAAAAAACAATAACAACAACCACACGACAATAACCCAACATTTAGAATTCTAAAAAAAATATTAATTAAATAACAAATAACATAATATACCTTTTCAATTTATCAAGATTCTTACGATTTAATTCGATACCAATACAAATTATAAACAACTAGTGAAGTATTTACCTAACCTAACCTAACCTAACCTAACCTAACCTAACCTAACCTAACCTAATCTAACCTAACCTAACCTAACCTAACCCAACCTAACCTAACCTAACGTGGAGTTGCAGAAAGAGCTAGAGTAGGGAGGAGTTGTTTTAGTTATCACGTGATGGTCAAGCTTGTGTTTATCTTTAATCAGTCTGACTTTGAGACTCTAGCCAGGCGAAGGGGAAGATGGAGAGGGAGGGAGAGGGATGGAAGGAGAAGAGAGAGAGAGGGTGGAGGAGGGAGAGGGGAGAGTCGGGGTACAGGCCAATGAGGTTTTCATTTTTTATCATCCTATGTTCTCTCTCTCTCTCTCTCTCTCTCTCTCTCTCTCTCTCTCTCTCTCTCTCTCTCTCTCTCTCTCTCTCTCTCTCTCTCTCTCTCGGTATCACCTTACATTAATATACATATTCATCTCTGACTCTTCACTTCACAGGACTCAGACAAAACTAACGAGAAATAGTTACCTCCTTGACAGTACAGCAGACACCCGCCAAGGGTCTCAAATAATTCCATCTGAAGTTCTTGATATAAGTGAAGCGGGTCGTGTGTGTGTGTGTGTGTGTGTGTGTGTGTGTGTGTGTGTGTGTGTGTGTGTGTGTGTGTGTGTGTCTCAGCAGTCTTGTCTCGCGCCCAGAAAATGTTTGATGAAATACTGAAGTGAAAGGAATAAAAATAGTATTTCTCATCCACACTTCAGCTTCATAAATCCTCCACTTTTACCAGAACTTAATTTTTGTCTTCTTTTTTTTTAATATTAGGGAACGAAACAAATGAGGCAGAGAACGTAAGGAAAGGTACTGTAAGTTTGAACTAATTTTATATATTTTTTTTAGAATGTTAAGCAAAATTTACATCAATTGCCGAGCTCTGTGTGTGTGTGTGTGTGTGTGTGTGTGTGTGTGTGTGTGTGTGTGTGTGTGTGTGTGTGTGTGTGTGTGTGTGTGTAATAATCACTCTAGTATTTTTTGTTGGGAAGAGTTGCAGCAAAGGGGAAACAGATTCATATTTTAGATCAAAAGACACTGTAGTTTTAGCATCTCAGTTGGGCCAAGAAGTCCAGCAACATCAACAACAACAAAAAAACAGGCGGCAACAACAACAACAACAAACAATCATCAACAACAACAACAACAACAACAACAACAACAACAAGAACAACACCACCACCAACAAGAACAGGCAAGACAAAGACACTATCAGACCATCCCTACTTAATCCGTCTTCCCCACGGTATTTGAATATCTTAACTCCCTTAATTATACACATTATAAACTTAACTCAAGCTAAGTAACGTAATGGGATGAATTAATACATAGTTAACTTTTGGTCAACTTAAATGAGTTTATGCAAAGATGAGCCAAAAATTCACTTGTCATTTCAAGCAGCCTTAACTAACCCAATTAACTAACGAGCTAATTATTGAATATACGTAGTTTAGTGTATGGCTTACTAATAGATTAATACAATATACAGAATATACTTTAAAATGATAACAAGTTCCCTCTTATACATATACGATAATTGGTTAACTAAAATGACGTCCTAGGAATGTAGTGTGTGTAATGGTGTATCATGAAGACGAATGTTGATGGTAATTGTTATGATTTATTGTACTTATGTGATCTGTACTCTTTAAAACACATCCATGAATGTCAGAGTACTTTGTGTCACCTGTACTCTTCATTGTATAAGTAATCTATACTTTACACACACAAATTATAAGACAAATAATTAATCAGAATTACCGTAGTTATTAACATACATTAATCTGAAATATTATAAAAAAAGTGAAATATTTAACAAACTTTTACATATAAAAAACTCAATATCTAGAATTACTTAAACTAAAACACAAAAGATGTATATATATATATTTTTTTTTTTACACAGACCATCACAATAGGTAAGCTAGATCATTACAGTATCTCCCTAATATGACCAGTCTTCACGTCACTAAGGTAGAGATCGAGTTACAGGAAGAGAACTAAAGTAGACGAGGTTGGACTTAATACATCATATGGTTTTCACAATATTTGTTTTTAATCAGCGTTCACCCGGAAGACTCGGCCCAGAAAGGTGACCCGTGAAGACTTCTTTGATTATAATTTTGTTAGCAATTTTTTTTCCCCGTGTCTCTCTCTCTCTCTCTCTCTCTCTCTCTCTCTCTCTCTCTCTCTCTCTAGGCAATAAACAAACTTCATGGCTAAAACAACAAGTAAAATATCAATTAACACTATAAACGACGCCTCTCCCTCCCTGATGTAAACAAAACGACAATACGCTCATATATATACCAGTGAAAGGTTAGGTTAGGTTAGGTTAGGTTAGGTTAGGTTTGGTTAGGTTAGGTTTGATAAATCTTCTTATATTTCTCTTGAATCTCTACGTAACTTTAAGATAAATTTTAATACATAAAATAAAAAAAAAAATTGCTTAAATAAACGAGTATAACACGATTCATATCATCTTGAGACCATTGAAGTGTTGTAAGTGTGACATAACCACCTCATAAATCGTTTCCTCTCTCACTACGGGAACGTCACTCTATTGTATTTGGTCAAAGACAAACCATTTTATTCAGCACAGAGGCGACCCCGTACACAAGGGGTTAATAGACTATTACCCTTAAAGCCAATATCCACCTGCACTATTACTATTATTTTCACTACTACTACTACTACTACTACTACTACTACTACTACTACTACTACTACTACTACTACTACTACTACTACTACTACTACTACTACTACTACTACTTTTTTTTAACGTGGCCTCCAGCCTCCCCCAATAGCCACACCTTCGCCACCATTTTATTACCTTAATATTAAATATCCTAATACATAAGTAGCTATCCTTGCTGTTGAGTTAGTTGAGCGGCAGTTCTATGCGGCATTCAGTGACTGTTGCCTCATAGTCAATATCTGCGACTGTTGTTGGCTTTGGGCCGAAGATCTCGTTCCCCTGAGGCAGAGCAATGCAGACCTAAGGAGAGAGAAGGACAGTCGACATCTCAACCAGGTCCTCGGAACAAATAAAGAAGGTCGAGCTTTCTGCCTGATTACCTCATCATGCCTCAGTGGAGCAATCAAGCAACCAGGCCATTGCTCCTTTAGTTTCAGACACACACCTACCACACCAGCCCACCCATGGCACTCGAAAATTCTGCTTGTAAAAAGAAGACCTGTTCTATACAAGTCTTTATCCTGATTTTGTGTTTTATTCGAATAGTTTCTGTATTAAAAACGTATTAAACATATTATTTTTTTCTTATTGGTGTATACAAATAACTCTAGACTCGTTCTCTTTAGGCTCTGCCCTGAGGACGGAGTAAGTGATGTGTCGAGAAGTAAACTGATGATATTAAACGACTCAACACTCAAGATGTTTGTTGTGTCACCTGGTGTACAGTACATAATACCTCACTCATCAGCCGGTAATACATCCTATACGAACTGTTCGGTTAAACTTGAAAATTACCGTAATTGATATATTGTACTAAAATACAATAATAAACGTTTAAAGACAAAATATATGTTACACTTTAGACATTTAAACACACTAGATAAGAAGACATCATCCCACACAGCAGCATTACCAGGTATGAGCTTTAGTTATATGGCAAAAACTCTGATTAAAGTTTATTGAACTAATGTTTCTCGTCAGAGGTGGCCATGTTAACAGTGAGGTGTGTCGTCATGCTAGACAATATCCTCACAATATTTGATTTGGTAATTGGAAACTTGTTCTTTTAAATCCAGTCATCACTTCACAAGGGGGTTTATTGACTCCAGACTATCAGATCATAATAGAACTTCAACATTTTTGGAGGCAATTTAGTTGACATGGAATAAAATATGTTATACAGTATCAAATTATGTGAAGTTGTTGAAGTCTTCAGATATATTGTGGTCATGGAAGTGCCTGGTTATTACAGTTACCGCCAGAGTAGAGAGGGAAGGAGGCACCCCACCACTGCCCCACACTTTCCCATTCTGTAAAGGTTAGTTTTGAACGAATTATTGACTGGGGAGAAGTGACACGTCTTAAGGTAGTCTTCAACTTTTGGGTTTTTCTAATATCACGGTTCATGTATGTCCAGCTCTCTGTAACACACACACACACACACACACACACACACACACACACACACACACACACACACACACACACACACACCTTCTTCGGGAAACAACTGATGCGTTTGACTAGTTTTTGTGTAGTAAGTATAAACATTTCTGTACCCTTATATAGCACATTAGATGGGGTTGAATAAAAGATAATTTCAAGTCCATTCCACATCACTACTTAAGACGTAATATTTTCCTGTGATGGTAAATTCTTCGAACAAAGATGAAAACAAAAATATTCTACTTTTCCGTACCGCGATAAGCACTCACCTGAGTCACTGAAGAGATTAGCGGCAAATCCAGCTAATTTAAACCAATATTTCTTTTCTATAAATCTGTGGTCGACATTCACTTGTTTTTTAATATGAAATTGAAACTTAGTGTAGGTTCATCATTTTTTTCCTAGATACTGATATTAACAGAGATTCTCAACTTCATGTTACAGAATACCTTTTAATTCAAGACACGCAATATACAAACTCAATTTCATATCCCATACATTGACAGCGTGTTGAAGATGACTCATTTTGTCGTTGCCACTAAATTCGATAAGTTCTCATATGTATATTATTGAATGGACAGATTTATGAATTTGGTAAGACTGAAAAATAAACAACATTGTCTCTTGTGTGTCTGTAGTTCATGTTATTCATTCTACATACCACAAATTAGCCCCTGTCTTCCTCCTAATGATTTACCTTTACATACCATATATAAAATGTATAAAATGTATCGTTATCTAGATTTCTATTTTAGTTTTACACGAAGGAAAATAGACGTTGCAGATATGACGTAATGTTGACGAGAAACAACCTGTGGTGTAGCTGCAAAATGTGAAAAATGTTTGAAGGAGGATTACTGTAACGTGAGCCACTGAGAGAGTAAAATAATACACTGGAATAAGCGGGTGTTTCTCTTTGACTGCAATATATACAGACAATAGAATTTAAACACGTCGAAATTCACATGATTCGAAATATTTAAGTGTTTAATCCCAAGGTACATTATGTTGTGTGGGGATTGTAGCTGGTAAAACGTCTGGAATTAACTTGTTCTTTGATGTACAGTATATTCGTTGTATTAATCCTCTACATGTGTACAGGAGGTGATGCTTTAAGTGTACATTATCAGTATCTTATGTTTATAGAGTACATTTTAGACCGGATTTATATACAGAATTAATATACCTGTCGTGTGGTTGTCTCAGGATCCCGGAGAGAAAAGTTTGTCAAGTGTGAGACGTGGAAGATAATTTACATTGTGTTGTGGATTTTGTTTCTGTTAGTATCTGGCGAGAGGTAGTGTACGAGGGGGCTGGAAACTGGACTGTCAGTCATCCTGTCAAGAGTGAAAAACTGGAGCTCAGGAGTTAATGCAGTTTGTCATTATTTTTAGCAACGTTTATCTGACTTAATGAAAGTCATCATTTTCCACGCTGTTGTTTATGATATTCAGTGGAACATTACTGCTCAGGAACTATTGTTTTTGTTATCATTCTCTGTCTCCAGATGGTGATGTTTACAGTTTATTTCACTTAACAAATATTCGGAACTAATTCTGTATATAAATTAAGGTAACTACAGTCTATGTATTATTTTGTATTCATTATTTACTTCCCTAACTACACATTATCCCCAATACAGAACAATATATACTTTCCTTTACAGAATAAACTTTTTTGATGTCATGTCTCAAAGTATCACTAAAAGTAAACTTAATCAAACCTGCAATTCAGTGTTCCTCCCCACACAGTTGTCCCTCTCAAGAAAGAATTCACTGCACGTCGACACTGCAACTTAGAGACCACTGTGGACTCCAGACATTACCGCACCTCAGAAAGTTTAATGTCTGTCACGGAGTGTTTGTGTGACAGTGGTTCCCTGACACATACTGAGTGATATAAAGACATTAATCCTTTCTTGAGATATATATTGACTTACCTGTGTATATTATTGGTAGTGATATTTACGTTTATCTTCTTGGGAGATTTACTTCAGCTTTCGTTCTTGTGAGGTGATGTCAGTAGTGTTGTGGTGGACAGTAGTGAGGTATTGACCGTGCTAATATACTGTACCGTGCGTCACCTTAGCGAACTGAGACGCCAAATAGTGTGTTAAATATCTCTCTTTTTTGCGGTTATGTGAGGAATGAAGGAGAAGACTTAGTAAGGAAGAACAAATGCATCTTTCTTCACTTAAGTAACAACTCTAAACCTGCCTTTCTCAGACTAATAGATTAAAACTTCAATATTTTTTTTTTACATGACTGTTTTAATAGCAAAATTCATTCAAATAAAATCGTAGAAAAATTCGAGGAAAGATTTATGAGGCAGAGAGAGAGAGAGAGAGAGAGAGAGAGAGAGAGAGAGAGAGAGTTTAGACAAGGGTAATGTGATGGCAGGGTGAGAAAGGAGGAGGAACTTGCTGGTGAGTGCCGAGTGTTTTCAGGAACTAATGGCGTGTGGCAGTATGAGAGAGGTGAGGACTGCTACTCAAGAATTAGAACAGAGGAGAGAAGAGAATTGTCATTGAGGAGAAGATACTGCAAATGAGGAAATAAGAACAGAAGTAAAGAGACAGAAAAATGGAAAAATTCAAAAGGTGTGGATAACTAGGCTGGTGAGATGAGTGTTGACGCGAGTGTAAGTGTGGTGGTGTGAGCTGAGTGCCAAGAGAGCCAGGAGAGTGCCTTAAGGTGCCATGATTACTGAAGTGGTAAAAAGAATTGGGCGTGCTTGCATTTTGTCTTGAAATATTGCAAAATCTCTGTAATATTGTCTTGTTTACCGAGTATGACAAATTTTTAGTTATTCACGATGAAGGATTACGGATTGCCATAGTAATTATTTATAGATCGTTCTTGTGTATGATAGATTTTAGGTATTATTTAATTATTTTGTGATTATCCTTATGTTTCTCAGTACGTTTATAACATGGAGTTTTCGTATATTAGAAATAATATAGTTCCTGTAGTTGTCATATAAGTAATATAGCTAATAGTGCATGTCATAACTTGTAATACACACTTAGAGTACCTTAACTATCGAACCACAGTAATACTTCATAACATCACCACATCTCCCTTCCTCTGGCACATGATAGTAGAAAATCAGATTAAATATTGATTATATCCTGTACTACAATACCCTAATCCACACGACCCGACTACCGTGGTGTGCGAGTCAACAACGCCTCGTGACAAATTTAGACAGAGGTGTATTATTGATGGTGTTTAACTTATCGTCATTTTGGCTATTATAATAATTAATACTTATGTTGTGTAAATGTTTTTTTGTTTACAGTATTAAGTTAACGTTATTAAGTGTTATGTTTTATGGGATTGTTATTTATATGGGTGTTATGTGTAATTATCAGGGAGAACCACAACACTGAATGTTTATATAGTAATTATACATTTATTAGTCGATACAAGTAATTACAATTTGCGGTTAAAATCAACTAATATTAATAAGGATATTTATAATACTCTCGACGGTATCCAACTGTTGAATTTGTTTATATATAAAGTTACATGAAACATTCTCACGAGGCAACGAGGCGACAGGGGCAGAATGGGAGGTACCTGAGAGAGAGAGAGAGAGAGAGAGAGAGAGAGAGAGAGAGAGAGGGGGAAAGACATAATCGCTAATAAAACAAGAGACAGAGAGAGGGGAGGGACATGAAGGCAAAAAAACAGTGGAAACACAGACACGGGAAAAACAAACACGCGAGAGGAAAATATTCGCCTTTTTGTTTTGTTTTTTACACAACTATTGGAATTATTTTTGACCGATATGACGAAATTAAAACAGAATTAAATCGAGTATTATGACTAACCTTTGTATAGACTTGAATGAATTAATTTTTATCATAATTTATCAAGATGTTTAGTAATATGTAATTTCTTTATTGGAATTATGATGATATGGAAAGCTGATTGAACTGTTCCGATTAAAAGTTCAAAAGTTCAAGTCCCGTATAATGCATCGTGCAGCATAAGATTTTCATTATCAAGCAGAGGGGAGAATTTTCATTATACAAGTTTGTTAAGCTTTGAGAGTCTTGTTTGTGGAGTTAATGATGAAGTAAAACTGAATACTAATTGTTATCAATAAATGAGTATGGTGATATATTTTTTGTAATCATTATGGAGTTATATAATCATCCCGCTAACATCATCATCATCATCATCATCATCATCATCATCATCATACCGAAACCCACTCAGTCTTTCCTAATGACTTACCCTTCATTAATGTACTAAATATACGAATCAACTAACAGAGCATAAACAAATTAAAACCTTACTAATGCTCTTTCCTGGTAACGTGAGTATTATTATCAGAGAATTGACCTAAAAACAAATTATAATACGCTGTAGATTTCATTTTTCTTTTTAATATTTTTCGTCACTACATCGTTCTTCCCCATAAATAACATTCTCCTTTACACTCCATACATCTTGTTCTTCACACTTCATACATCTCCCTCACCTCTACGTATTATAACTTAACCTCTCCCCAGTTTCTATAATATTGCAGGTTATTTAATTCACTTCCTGCTATATGTTGTGTCCACCTTTTCCCTCTTACTCCTTCCCTTTCCCCTTCCCTCCCCATCCCCCTCCCTTCTCTCCCTCCCCTCAAGGAAATATAAGTTTTTACATTTATAAAGAGGATGTGAGCCAGATGATCTATTTTCTGAAAACCTTTTAGTTATTTATCTCTGCAAGTTATCATGTATCCAGGTAGCAACAGGTTTGGTTTGGTTAGGGTAGGGTAGGGTAGAGTAGGGTAGGGTAGGGTAGGGTAGGGTAGAGTAGGGTAGGGTAGGGTAGGGTAGGGTAGGGTAGGGTAGGTTATGTTAAGGTTACTTGGGTTAGATAACTCTCTCCTCTCCTTCTCCATCATCTTTATAGTACGTACTCAATATTCTTTTATTTATACGTAAAATTATTGACATCAAAAACATTCAATTGGTATTTTTTATTTAGTTATTTTTTTAATTTATCTTAAATTGATACATTAAAACATAACATATTCCGTCTCATGATATTAAGTTCACCTCGTTGATATTATAAAATTAAACTTTCATTAGACGTTTCTGTCACATCAACACACTCCGCTTCTCAGGAAATCCTCACATTACCGATTTTCCATTTTTCTGTCTCTTTACTTCTGTTCTTATTTCCTCATTTGCAGTATCTTCTCCTCCATGACAATTCTCTTCTCTCCTCTGTTCTAATTCTTGAGTAGCAGTCCTCACCTCTCTCATACTGCCACACGCCATTAGTTCCTGAAAACACTCGGCACTCACCAGCAAGTTCCTCCTCCTTTCTCACCCTGCCATCACATTACCCTTGTCTAAACTCTCTCTCTCTCTCTCTCTCTCTCTCTCTCTCTCTCTCCTTCACAATGGTGTCTTTTCTGCTTCTGATATTCCTCTCCGCAAATAACAAATTATTTTTTCAAGAAGTTTTCATTCATTCATTTATTTATGTAACGTTTTCATTATTAATTTATTCGTAGATAAATATGATGACCTTTATAAAGTGACTGATAATGAATAGTGAAAGATAATTGTGACAGTGGTTATGTGTGTGTGTGTGTGGTAACAAAAGAACGAAGTAAATATAGAGGTGTTACAGAAGACAGGTAAGGTCGAGGGTGACAGGGATCTCATTGTTATGCAGGCGGTGTGGGGAGCGGGGAACGAGGGGAAAGGTGCAAATGAAAACAAGCAACAAACAGAAAAACATAACCGCTGACAGTCCAAAACAAGGCACAATAGCGGAGGAAACGCAAACAAGGGAAACACAAAAGGAGGAAAGATAATAATTTGTAACCCATTTTAGAATATTTTCCTTGATATCAAAATATGAAGCCACATCAAGAAGTTAGTTTTATATAGCGGCTACTCATGAAAGATACACGTATGCCATAGTTAGTACATAAACTGTGTTGTAGATAGAGAGGCACAGTACAGGAACAATCACATGTTTGTTTCTTTTATGTCACTGTAGCGTTAATTCAGAGTTTTTGTAACCACGTCTAATTTTAGAGAGACTTAGATATGTTAATCTTAGTATTAATTACTCTAATTTTATGTATTAGTTTAAGAATATTTTAAGATTTAATTTAACCTAACTAAACCAAACTTAACCTAACCTGTTATAATCTGATCAAAGGTATTCTAACCAAACCTAACTTGATCTAACCTAACTTACCCTAACCTGATCTGAACTGACTTTACCTTCCCTACCCTACCCTACCCCATCCTACCCTACCCTACCCTACCTTGCCCTACCCTACCCTACCCTACCCTACCCTACCCTACCCTACCCTACCCTACCCTACCTTACCCTACCCTACCTTGACCTACCCTACCTTACCCTACCCTACCCTACCCTACCCTACCCTACCCTACCCTACCTTGACCTAATCTAAAATAACCCCAAAAACAGGTTGAGTACAGTACGTGTTTGTTACGACTCCCTAGACTTGCAGAAGCCAACTGCACACCGCACACTACACACACACCCTGGTGCTACATCTGGTACCCACACAACGAGGGTTAACTATGCCAATCATGTTATAAGTGCTTGTTCATTCCCTCCATTAACATGATATCCGCGTCACCTCACCACCTGCTTACTTCATATGATATTCACCTTTATTTTCCTTATCATCAACATCACAACACTGTTACAACAACAAAAACAATAACAACACACACACACACACACACACACACACACACACACACACACACACACACACACACACACACACGGCCACCTTAATCTAACCTAACCTAACTTAACCTAACTTAACTAACCTAACATAACTTTAGAAATCCATCTGAATCTCCCTCCCAGAGAATGTGGTCCAGGGTTATTGGTGATGAACAGAAGGTGGTGACGGGAATAGGGGTAACGAGAGAAATAAAAGAAGAACCACGAAACTAACAATACTGAACAGACAAACACAGTAATCAACAAGCTGGAGAGAGAACACTGAGGGGGTTAAAACGAAAAAAAAAAAAGGAAATCTCTCAGCATAATTGGAAGTGTCGTTTTTCAAGTCATAAGGAATTTTTATTATTTTTTGTTTAAGTGCAGCTGTTAATATTTCAAATACATGTTACGAGGTTGCCAACCACCCCCCCACCCCCCCTAAAAAAAATAATCCAACAATGCTTACAAATTTATTTAATGACAACATAAAAATGGTTAGCCATTAGCATTAAACGCGACAATGACAACTGTTCCTGATTTATTTATATTATTTTCCATAAGTTAATTTACATATTAATAAGTCCAGTTGAAGGGCCGTAAACCACAGTGGGCGATTCGGGAAAAACAAAACTCTTTAATAAATATCTATGTTTTTTATCGTTACTAAAGATGAAGTACTGAAGGAGGGGTTGAAATGCCAGGTACTGTGACCAGGTGAAAACTAGGGTCACCTGAAGCTTAATACTTCAGTTTATTTTACCTGCTAGCTGTGGAGTGTTAGGTTAGGTTAGGTTTAGATTAAGTTAAGTTATGTTAGCTTAAGTTAGATTAGATTTGGGTTAGGTTGGGTTAAGTTAGATTAGATTAAATTTAGGTTAGGTTAGGTTTTGTTAACGTTAGGATGGCCAATCTTACGGTGAAACAAGTTAATATGGGAGGCTCTTCTTCAAGTGACTAACAAAAAATTAACCACCTTACCTGTTGTCAAAATTACACTCTGCTTCCTTATGTACACACACACACTTAGATTTATGTTCCATGTAAAAAAAAAAAAATTATTCTGACATCCTCGACGATAAAGATAATTAATAAAACTAAACCTAAATGAAAAATAAATAATGACATCTGAGGAAATATATTTACGGTGCTCAGGTTATGGTGCTCAGGTTATGGTGCTCAGGTTATGGTGCTCAGGTTATGGTGCTCAGGCTATGGTGCTCAGGCTACGGTGCTCAGGCTACGGTGCTCAGGCTACGGTGCTCAGGCTACGGTGCTCAGGCTACGGTGCTCAGGCTAGTCAGAGTCGTGTTTACTCTTCATTAGCGCGACCACGAGATCCTTCCCAAACTGTCTCCCTGATTGTGGTGGCTTGAACGTATCTCTTTCTTATACGTTTATCTGTTTTTTTTGTTTCTCTCTAATTTTTTATCTCCACGTCCGGTTTACTCCACCTGAAGATTAACTTAACCTAACCTAACCTAACCTAACCTAATCTAACCTAACCTAACCTAACCTAATCTAATCTAACCTAACCTAACCTAACCTAACCTATCCTAACCTAACCTAACCTAATCTAACCTAACCTAACCTAACCTAACCTAACCTAATCTAATCTAACCTAACCTAACCTAACCTAACCTAACCTAATCTAATCTAACCTAACCTAACCTAACCTAACCTAACCTAATCTAACCTAACCTAACCTAACCTAACCTAACCTAAGTGTTTAGTGTGGTTAGTTAATCGTCAGGTGAATTAAGCTGGGTTAGTTATTCTTCAAGTGGTCCGTGTTATATTTTCTTTATTTTTTCGTTTATTTATTGATATGGAATAAATAAATCGTAACTTTATTTCTCAAGTAATATTTATTTTTTTTTTATTTCTTACCACCTACACTCTCATCCCTCTCTTCTTTTCGTCCCTTTCCTTCACATCTCTGTACCCCTTTCTTCCCTTTCCTCCACATCTCTGTACCCCTTTCTTCCCTTTCCTCCACATCTCTGTACCCCTTTCTTCCCTTTTCCTTCACATCTCTGTACCCCTTTCTTCCCTTTTCCTCCACATCTCTGTACCCCTTTCTTCCCTTTTCCTCCACATCTCTGTACCCCTTTCTTCCCTTTCCTCCACATCTCTGTACCCCTTTCCTCCCTTTTCCTCCACATCTCTGTACCCTTTTCCTCCTCGTCTCTCCCCTCTCTGATCACTTATGGTTTCCACGATTTTTTTAACCCAATTCAATTTCCTCCATTGCGGCTTTTGTCTGATCTACAACATCACAAGTTATTTTTTTTATCCTCATTCGTCATTGTTAAATGTTTGCCGCTATACTGCATATTCCTCTACCTGTTTCTATGCCCCAGGAAACTTCATCTCTCATTCATTTTCCAAGTTAATTACACATAACAAGGTAAACCATTGAGATGTAAATATTGATAAAAAATAAATTGAGAGTAATAATCTATAATTCTCAGGTATATTTTATAGAATTATATTAAAGTGTATAATATCCCAGTCATTCCCTGGAAATAATCAAATTATTTCGGTTTGTTATAGAATTCTAATGTCCTGGCTCATTAAATGTGTAGATGGTTATGGGTTGAGATTGGGTGATTAAGGCTTATAAAGATTGTAAACCTGATTGTAGTTATTTAGGCTGTAGTGAGACATCGTGAGACAGGTTCCCCATTAGAGAAGGAGAAACATATTAAACACTATAGTTTGCAATAGGAAGATTTGTCATAGGATCTATACAATTAATATCGTGGCTATTATAATCACATCACTATAAAACTCTGAGATAATAAGACAGAAATAGAACATCTTAATCAGTACAGGACCAGACAACTTTCGCTGGGTTGTATGGAGAACTCTATAATGAATCTTGCTCTACTTAAACTGACTCTATACTGTTCTTCTCTTGATTACAATGACGATTTATGTTCTTATTTTTCTTATATTTTTCAGTATTATCTGTCCATTATGTTAAAAGTAATAGAGTGTTTATATTTGCTTGTTAACAGACAAACACACGTCAACAGTAAAGGCCCTTTAAGGATGTAACATTATCACTATTGTTTAAGTACAGGTTAAGATGAATTTGTTTCATTAGGTCAACAGAAAAAATGAATTATATTAACTTTTCGTGATCTGTTATTTATTGACTGTAAACCTGTACAGGTCGCTCCTCCCTGGGCCTCCCAAACTGAAGCAGTGTCGACCCCACATAAGATAAAACAACACACCCGCACCAGGGCCGCTCACACCAAGGCCGGAACGGACACACTCTGAGACAAATTGTTCGAACGAGTGAGTCAGGTTATCAACACATATCTTACACTATATTCGAATTACATATAATTCTAATCTTTCAGACTTTATCCTTGAGGGAAGACAGTTTGCCTCTCCCTATACAGACAGTGAGTCGTGTAACAGGTTAAGGTGAGTAAACTATAACACTCACCGCGGCGTCACACATCGTCTGTCTCCGGACAATTTGTCTGGTTCAGGGACTCATTCCTGTGACCCAGTCTCACCTCGGGGAGCGAACTGTACCGAATATTAAATATTTATTACGACAAAAGTAGATGAAATATAACACATTTCTTTCATCTAATTGTTTATTTTGTTAATTTACTTTACTATATATTAAATAAGATCATTAACGTCATAGGACAAAGTTTGTGATCTCGGTAAATAAGTAACAGTCACTGTGAGGCGCTTGACGTTAGTCTGTCGTCAGTCTGAAAATATGTCGGTGTTTACTGTTTACGGTAACGGCAGGCAAGGGTTTCGCTTAAATTGACCCCATTATGGGTTTATCCGACATTTGTTTCATAAAGTCATGCAGGAATATTCTTTTAACTAACTTCGAGTTGAAATTTATATTGTGGAATGACCAGAAAATTATTAAACAGGAAATAGTGTTTGATGCCATGACCAACGGCTGCTATAAACTCTTGTTGTTTTTAAACTAACTATAGTGTTTGATGATAAAATTACCGATAATTAAGTTACTTAAAGTGTGAACGACAGTGTTAGCAGGCGTGACAGATGGCAACAACTTCGTCCTGGTGAGTACACTTACCTTTTGGAAGCAGACATGGTATTATAGCATAAGGCACCCGGTACGGAGTACTGGATATTTGTTAAGTGCAGCCAATAGAATTAAACTAAAACACTTTTCTGGTATGCCATTTCACTCGAAAACTACGTAATGTATTAGCGAGATATACCGTGCCGTTATTTTGTTGCCATTTGGGGGTGGAGGCGGCCATGATGACGACTGTCTTTTGTTTGTTGTTGCCTCTCGCATAACCAATCAGCGACCAGTGATGACTTAATCCATTGTTTCAACCAATGATGACGTTGGTCACGGCCTGCACTAATTCAAAATGATGAAGTTCCACCCCAAAAATCAAGAAACTGTAGCGTTTCTGCGGTCCCAAAGAGTTCTCGCTACATCAGGGAGCAGTGAGTTTGTGTGGACCTTCAAAACCAACTGCAAAACGTAAGGAACGAAGAAGGTGCTACATCTTTGTCAGTGATAAAAGGAACCTTTTTAGAAGCTACGCACATTGAACCTCGTTAAGTTGTTCTGTTTGTAAATCAATGAGTCTCTCACCCCATAGTTAGGTAGCGTTACGTAGATTTCATTACGGTAGGTTAGGTTTGTTTAATGAAAACTATGTTTTTTCGGTGGTTTTTGTAGTGATTCGTTTAAATCCGACATTAGTTTTTATCGAAAATAACTTGTTTTTTGCCTCTCTCCACCCAAAACCCTGATTTCCCACGTTCTCCCTCATTTTTTGTAAGGGGGGAAGGGGCGTATGTCAAAAACGGGTGATTTCCGATAAAACTACTGTTGGATTTAAACGAATCACAACAAAAGCCAAAGAAAAATACATAATTTTCTCTTCAAACGAAGACCGGGTGACTTTTACAAATTTGTTACTTTACGCACATATTACATGGGTTCCAAGGTTGTGGTCATTGGTATCGTTATTATTGACGACGTGTCTGTCGATTCCAGCCATAGTACCAAAACGGAAGCAGTTAGAGACCTGAAACTAAGCTACAGGCGGTGTAGAGGCAATAACGTAGGATGTCAGCAGCGGTGTAGAGGGGGAGGGAAGGGTGGTGGGGCCAGGCCAGCGCAGGAGGGTGTTAAGTTGTGAGCGCAGTGAGCGCGACAAGGGAGTCAATTGCTCACTGCGGAGTTTAACACCATTGAGGGCAATAATTCGATCACTGACGGGGAGCAGGAGCAGTTCTCACTGGATGACTTTTGTTCTAATGGTCATCGGGCAGCCGTAGATGAGTCTCATCACCTGTTTTAGACTTCTCTATGCATTTTTTCTCGCGCCTTGACAGCCTTGACGATGGCAATGTACATGCAGCGTAGGACCTTGACAGAGGCTCCCTTAAGGCCGTGGGTGAGGGACTGGAGGGGTCTCGTTCGTTGGCGGCACTGGGAGATGACGTGGGCGGCGACAGCGGAGGTGGTGGCGCTGGTAGTGGCAAGCCCGGGTAGACCAAGGTACCTGTAGGTGTGTACGTGTTCAATGTCTTGTCCTTGCAGAGTCAGCGGTGTTTGACACCAGAAGTGTGAGATGAACTTTGGTTTTAATGTGTGAAATGGCAAGCCCGAGAGTTTGACAGGTCCGGGCGAACGTGGAGTGTGTAGGTTGCTCTTGTTACATGGTAGTAATTTGGAGATCGTCAGTGTAGCTGATGATGTGTCAGTCGAGAACCAAAACGAAGAGGGAGGTTTTGGCTGAGGTGTTCGCCTTGTAGTGAACGATGCAATGAAACCCCTCGGGTCGGAGTGCAGGAGGTCTTCAATTTTCCAATGTTTTTATTTGTATTTTTGTAATACAAGCTTGTGTATCTCTATTCTCTCGCAATAAAATTTTCAGTGCAGTGCTTATTTATATAAAAAATCACTTATAGAATATTTATTTCACTATTGCACCAGGCATGGAGAGGTGATAATCCACCAGGTAACACTTTAATGTTACTTTGTGGTAGAGACTTAGACGAGTGTGTTACCTTTACCACAGCCACACTTATAACTACTGTAGAGTGAAGGCTGGTCACTGGTACGCTGGCTTCACCACTGTTCTGTTGATTATAATTGTAACTTCCTTTTAGTTTCTCTATTGTAACAAGTAGTGTCTGCTTGGAGTTGTTTTAGAATAGTTGCTATTGTTATAATGGCGAATTAACTGATGAGAGGTAACTGTCCTTTTATGAGAGAATATAGGAGGGTATTTACAAGGCTCCTTTAACACGTCTGGGGTGACTGAGTTGCAGCAGGGGTTAAGTCCGCAGGTGCTGGGTACTTAGTGCTGAGCTGCGTGAATCATAGGTGCGTAGAGGATATGGGAATTTCATTTAGCACAGGGGAAATAAGTGATAGTCTACTCTATGCTTAGTTACTCTGTTTATCAAGTTAATTTGGGCAATGAAATTAAACAATTGATACGTGTAAATGACCCATATTTATATAAATGCTATCTGTCTGTATGTTGAGAGAGAGGTTATTACAAATTCAATCCTGTTAACTCAACTCACTTGTCATGTCAACCTCTTGCCAACTCAACCTCCTGTCAATTCAACCTCCTGTCAACTCAACCTCTTGCCAACTCAACCTCCTGTCAATTCAACCCCCAGTCGACTCAACCTCCTGTCAACTCAACCTCCTGTCAATTCAACCTCCTGTCAACTCAACCTCCTGTCAATTCAACCACCTTGTCAACTCTGCCTCCCTGTCAACTCAACCCCTTGTGTATTAACTGATCATACATTTATTTTCAAACATAAGAATAATGTGCGGACTTTTTTTTTTAAGAGGTTACAAAGCCGAGAATTCAGGCTAATTGGTGGATACATGTTAGGTTAGGTTAGGTTAGGTTAGGTTAGGTTAGGTTAGGTTTAGCTTGGTAAGAACTGAGTTTTCAGCCAGTTTTGGGAATGTTCTTGCAAAAAGGAAGTAACTCTCTTCTATTAAAAACTTTTGTAATGTTGTTCTTTAATCTACGCACCTCTTCTAAAGTATTAATGGAAATTTTATATAAAGTTTGAAGTAATGGTTAGGTTAGGTTAGCTCGGTCATTGTAATAATTTAGATTAGCAAACAAGGACCAGCTTAGACTCTATTCATGTAAACCTAAGGAACCAAACTAACTTTTCATACTGTATATCAGAGGCACATGAGTCTTTCAATTTAACCTTAGCATCCCAGAAATGTTTCATCCAGTCTCCCTACTCGAATATTCCTTGCTAAGTTAGGCATTTGTTTACTTATCGTATTTTTAAATTTTTATAATGTGTTTGTTGTGTTTGTTGTTTATGATATAGTGGTCATATTATTTCATATGATTAATTTCTCTGAGACATCGAAAGTTGCGGGTTTATTTATCAAGGCAATATACAGAGCCAAAATACATTACTTTATTTATTTTATTTATTATTAACAACTTGTCTTATTTTTCTGATATTTTTAAGAATACCTGTAGAGGCCTTTGGTACCTGAACTATCCTCAAGGAAATAATTGACTTTAGTTCATAATATTTTTTTTTTTTATCATGGTGGTAGTTAATTTTTTTTTTTTTTGGCACGAGTTTATTTCACGGGCTTCTATCGTTGTGTCTGATGCTGCTTTATGTTTGTTGTAGGTTGAGACATCAGTGCCAGGTAAGTACAGGTTGTGGTTTAAAGATGTAAAATGTTATAATTGGGGAAGTTGTGATATATGGGAATTAAAAGTTATAAATAGTTTCAGGGTTTGGAAAAAAAAATATTACTTTCAAATGAACAAAGTAATTATTAAATTTATCGTCATCATTGTAAATGTTATATAGTTGGGATAGACTTTAAATACTTAACCTTGTTTTATGTGGGAGCAAATTTTATTTTGTTTTTCACTGCGTGCATTTTGATAACACTGTCAACCTTGTGGTTAGTAATGTTAACGGAAGGTTAGTTTAAGTTAAAATGTCTCGGTTTGTTTAAAGGCATAAGCAACACTTCCAGGGTTGTACTGCAGCGTTTGTTCTATCATCTGGTAGTAATATTTACAGGTGTATTTATTTATAATTTCACGTCTGTTAAGTTGATTTTATGTGAAATTGAAGTTTACGTATTTGCTCAGTTAAGAACAAATGAAGCACAAAGTAAACGAAGTAGATTGATATAGCGAAGTAGGTTGGTGTTATTCCTTTATTACCAGTGTAGTGATTCAGCCTGGTATGGTTTGTGGTTTATTCTTGAACCGACACCTCAACAAGCTGGTCAGTAGGCTTATACCTTTGTGGACTTAAATAAGACATATCATATAAATTGAAACATTGATTAATATCTAGGTGAAATTATAATCAATAAATAATGCTTTATAGTACAAGCCAATTGAACGAGTGTAAGCAGTTATAAATTGTATCATCGTGTGTGTTCATGCCTACTCGTCTCCACCAATGCCACACAGGCGGATTAAGCAGAACTGCTTGGCACTAGACTTTTGACTGGGACTGTACATTCCCTGCAGACTTGTGGTAATTGAGAACTTGAGTAGCCTGCTGGCCTGACACACAGTTGCTCCACACCGGCAAGATACGTGCCTGAGTTTGCTCGACTTGCTGACACTAATTGCATTTCACCTTTGGTTTCCACAACACCACATTTGCATATCTTGCGTCAACTCCTTTGCGGGAAATTATATTAACTTCCCCACAATTCTCCCTTAATATCCTACCCGCGCCACCGTTTATTCTTCATGCCGACCTTCCACCATTTAATCTGAAAAAAAAAAAGAAAATATATAAAACAAACGTATATGTCTCCTGGTTATGTCATGTCATTTTTGAAAACTACCCAGAAGACTTTCCTAGTGGCATTAAATAACATTTTAATTGTGTAAGCGCAGTATAAACCATCGTTCGTACTTCATCAGCACAACAGTAGGTGGGAGCAGAGCCGTTTGTGTGCTGGGATTTCCCTTAAGCGGGTAATGCTTGGGAGGAGGAGGCACATTAGGCCCTATCGATTGTTCGTGTTGGCTTCACTGTGACACCTGGCAGTACCACACCACCTGACACCCTCAAGTGTAACTCATTATGTCAACACAAATGTTCTTTTTTACTTCTGAAACCACATTGTTTAATTCAATTATGTTACTATTGTGTTCCGGTGTGTGTTTGTGGGGTTTTGTGAGTGTGAGTTTTACGGATGTTTGCGAAATAGCGATAAATCTTATGCGTTATTATATATTATTTTTTTAAAGCCACTGTCCTTGCTATTATATTGATGCTATAGTTAATCATTATAAACTAAAATATCCATGAATAGAATTAATAAACTATTTTAATAATATTCTCACTTAACCTAATCTAACTTAACGTAGACATAGTTTAGTTGTATTATGATGAAGAGCAATTGTACCGTAGCTTAACTATTTTATATTAACATTGAGAATAAAAAACAATGTTTTTCCTATTTACTAAAACTTCAATTGTGTTTAGGGATGAATCTGGCTCAAGAGAAACGGGATAGAGAGAGAACTGGAGAGTCCACAAGGAACCAATAATTTATGGTGGGAGAAGAGGCTACCAGTCTTCATGGAACAGGACGTTGTGGCAGGTCTGGTTAACACACCCGGTACTGGTGTGTTGTGCGTGACCCACACAGAGTGGAGTAATTGTGGGCACGGCACGCACACCCTCGCTACTGGTAAGCCCTCACCATTCGTTGTTCAAATAGTAATGGGAACAATTTAGCCACAAGTTACGGATACAATATATAGTGTACACTGATAATAATACCATCATGGGTAAATCTTTTCAGTGTTGCAGCTATATTAAAATATATATACAGCCTGGAGTGTAACATGTTGTATAGTCAAGTACACAGTAGTGGGGGCGGGACCCATATATATTATTTACAGACAACATTTCGGCTTGTTGTACTCTCTTACTGGGAGGGAAGAAGTAATGAACATGATATTTGGATTTTAAATTTACCGGATGAATTATGGGAAAGAAAAATTTTTGAAACTCGCTATCAAATTGTAATTCAGTAATGAAACTATTTAATGATGGTTAATAACAATTAGAATTACGACATCATGAAGAAATTGTATGAATATGATATAGATTTTGGGCGTCAGATATCGTTCCTTTGCACCAACAAATTGATTCATGGACAACTTTTTTTTATAAACATTTAGGCAGAATACATATTTTTACTAACTCCCCAGTTTATTCGTAACAGAAACAGATCATTTTTAATTTAGCTGTTACCTGGTTTAAAGACATACGAGTCACAGAGGCAGGTTTTAATATTACCAGCTTAAAGTTTTCAAAGATATCATTCGTGAGATAATGTTGTGATATAAACGATTATCCTCCGAACTATTCGTTAAATAACTTGAGGTTTTGTCTTTTAATATCAGAGGCGGCCACTAGTGCATATCAACAAACTGAGATTATTATAGTTTATGTTGATATTGTCACGGTGATTGAGGCATAGAGTGGGCGCATAATATTTTGATTTAATTCGAATAAACTCTTCTTACTGAAACTTTATTTACATATACAAATATAACCACTTTTATCTTCCTTCTATGACACTAAACCTCGTTAATTTGCTAAACACATATTTACAGTACTGCCTCACACAAATGTAGAATACAATTAAAAAAAAAGCAAAAAAAAGAGACAAAAACTTCATAAAATCCCTGACCTCTGCTTCCTCAACCTTCCGTCCTGGTGACTGGCCTGAGGACACCCCTCCAACTGTATCCCTTCCCCTCACCAACTTCTCTTTAATATTTCAACAATTCTAGACATATATTCTTTCGTTTTCTCTAGTGCCCACACACACACACACACACATGTATAGCATATATATACCGCCGTATTTTTAGCTTCACTCAAGTTCTTCTAAGAAATATTAGATCTAAAGTACACAAGAAAGACGACATCCAACTAAACGACAGAACTTACCCGTGTCATTCAGTCAGGACTCGTCATGCTAAAGGATCAAATGCTAATAGTACAAAAGAGTGTTTTTAACGTGTACAGGACGTGTAATGAAAGTGTATAATATAATACTTTGCAAATATCAAAATACTTTTACCATTGCGAATTTTATTGTTCCAGTAAATGAAGCGTTTTGTTTATTTCGTCCAGATTTGCAGTTTTTGCAATTTGGAAATAAATATTTAAGCAGACTGTCGGATTGGTCTGGTGTGTTTTGACCAGGGTATGGTGTGTTTTGACCAGGGTATGGTGTGTTTTGACCAGGGTATGGTGTGTTTTGACCAGGGTATGGTGTGTTTTGACCAGGGTATGGTTGTGTTTTGACCAGGGTATGGTTGTGTTTTGACCAGGGTATGTTGTGTTTTGTCCAGGGTATGGTGTGTTTTGACCAGGGTATGGTGTGTTTTGACCAGGGTATGGTTGTGTTTTGACCAGATTATGGTGTGTTTTGACCAGGGCATAATACGTTTAGACCAGAGTAAGGTACAACTGGCGAGGCTTCACATCAGGTCTATAATACGAGCGTTCCTATCTGCCAGTTTCACCTTCGATATAAAGTAAACATCCTGACACAGGCTTCCTCTCTCTTTGATTCACGAGGTTCTCCTGTTAGCCCCTCCACTTCTTGCATATATCATCTGCCTCTGATACACGTTGGTTGGTTCTTTCTTTTCACTTTCTTACACACTCCTTCTAAGCTTTGTTTCCTTTCCTTTAGTTTACTTTCCTTTCCATTTACTCTTACGACATATTAAACACTCGTCTCAGGTTTAATTTATTTTTTATCATTTACATTTTTATCGCTGTTTCATGAATTCCCTTTTGCTTCGTTTCTTAACCACTTTCAATGTATTCTTCTCTTTGTCAGGTTCTATCTTCTCACAAAAGGCAATGAGAGACACTTTTTTTTTCTGGGCTTTCCTCAATAGGTTTTTACACGTTTCTGTTTCACAAATTTGTAGTTTTCTTTTAACTTGATTCCTCTTCTACTTCCCTGTTTCTTCTTCTCATATCCACAACGATGTCTGAATTCCCTCTGTCTCTCACTGATTCCTCTATATTACTCAGAGACACAATTCAATGTGATGGTTGGTATATTTTGTTTGGCATCCTGTCAGCCAGAGTCGATTCCTTCAATACTGTGTATAATATTACCCCTCGACATTAATGGGAATAATCTTCGCTATATTCTAAACACTAACTTACGGAGAATATTCACCAAATGTCACTAGCATGTTGTACTGAAATACCGATATCAAAGTCACCTCATTTTACACTCAATATTATATTACATTTGTGTTAATAAAAAATCGCATGCAACACAACACCAGCATAATAATTTCACACATTTGCATTTAACAAAAGAGGTGTTGATGGTTGACAGTCCAGAATACATTTATTTGTGTTTGCTATACATCACAGCTTAATGGTACACATATATCTTTATATAGTAGAGGGTGATCACGGGAGCATAACCTGGCTATGTTAGATATCGTCTTTAAGTCCATTAAACTGTCTAGACGCTTAGAAATATCACTCTCAGTAATTTCTCCTCGAGGTCGGTGTTGCCCGTAGCCGCTGAGACAAGAGGCAGCAAATTCCAGTGAAACACACGGGGCTACGGAGAACAGAAAGATTGCTTGCTGACAAAAAACCCATCAAGTCTTCGTACCCCGGGTTTTATTGCCTCCTGTTGGAAGATGTTGCATTTGGGTAGTATTCAATATTCGTCTGATCTCTGGGAAATTGCCTATGCTGGAGGAGTAATGGTAGTATAATTTTACAATTCTTTGCATCAGCAGCAAGTTCTAGTGAGCTCTGAGCCAATATTTTACTCCGTCTGTTTATGCAGGAGCTATTTGTCGACCAGGAGTTAGTTACTACACTAAGCAGACATCAGTATAGGTTGATATTGTCGCTTGGTTCATTCTCTCTCTCTTGTAACTCGTAGTCATCAACCTCAGTCTTCTATTTTATTCTTCCTTACATTTTATATCATATTTAATATATAATTTACTTCGTTTTTTATATAGAAAGTTCGTTTGATTTACGAAGCTTGTCTTTTATTGGGTAAGTGTCAAAATCAAACCTTCTCAGACACTTCTAACTACATAATTTGGCTATTTCTTCCGTTAGGTTAGGTTAGGTTAGGTTCACCGTACATTGATCATTGACTTTATGAGCCAGAGGATGAACACTTTTTAATTAAATTGTTCTCGTTGATAATTATGTCTCCTAATTAATATCTGTATGGCAGCGGTTGTATAATTAGTTCGCAATTTACATTATGTTGAAGGTTGTATTTAACTCATATTTATTCATGGACCAAGTCAGGTTTTCATGAGGTTTGTGTCGTGATATTGTAATACATACTTGAGGGTTGTTGAGCACAATGAGGGATTTTTTAGTTAACAAGCCGATAAACAGACAGACACAGACATCCATCACATATTACCTTCAAAACGGGGAGTCAAACCCACGACCTGCCAGCCAAAGACAATATCCTCTCCACCTCCGCATCCAGACGTAGACAATGTCCCAGGCAGGAGCTGGATATTCCGTATGAATACGTAATGATCTTAGAGGTGTCGCTGTCGGGGTATAGGAGGTGCACTCTGAACCTGCCGCCGTGACCTGACCATCATCCACTGTGAGCTTGGTTGAGCTGTTGTGTCACTGATGGGAAACTTTTCATTGTTTTTATAGTTTTGTGCATAAAGATATATTTGTAAACATTATATATTCACCTACATACATACATACATACATTGAACATATTTGCTCCTAATTTAACTTTATATTCAAATTCATACACGGTACAACCTTGTTCTCATATCCACAAATTTATAGAAAAAAATGGTCGCTAGGTGGCACCCATCTGTGAGTGGGAACCTAAATTTGCAGTTGGTGATTTGATGGTGGTCGAGTGTAGTGCCGTTTGCCTCCTTCTATCCAAGGAAGAAGGTCTTAGTCTACAAAGTGTTGTATCTGCACTGCACTACAGGCTCGTCAGTCTCATAGGACCTGCAGTCATATACACAATAGATAGTCTGCTCATGTCCCAGACTGTCTCCTAACTCCCTTCAGTATCTCCAGTGTTCTGTACAAGGTTCCTCTTTGTGTGAATTCAAGACTGAAATACTTGAAAGGGAAATGTTCTCCAATACTGCTGATGATTTATGTCAAGAGAATGAGATTCTTGCACCTTCAGCAGCAGTAAATTCTTAATATTAGCTCCTTTATTGTCGTCCTCTCAGTTACAAAAACGTATGTGTGTGGAAAGGATATTTGACCTATAAATGTTGGCTTTCTCAAAATACATTCATATGTATTGATTATATACGTGTGTGTGTGTGTGTGTGTGTGTGTGTGTGTGTGTGTGTGTGTGTAGTCTTCATCCAAACCAAACTTTCTTGACAGCTGAGAGATCCTCATTTCCTCTCTTGAATGCTTCCTGATTCAGACCGTTGGTGTGGCAATAGTTTCAGAGTTGAGTGATGGGTCTCTGCTGGGGAGGTGTGAAGTTTGGTCTCTGGAACAATCCTTCCAAACTTATTTCTTCTTCGTTGTGGTTGTCTGATGTTACACTTCTCTTGGTTCGACTTCTTTATGTACCTCTTTTTACTATACTTACTGCAGGTCTCATGTCTCTCAACTTGTGATCTCGTTATCTTGTTATCAAAAAGCATAAAAGATAAACTATCCAGGTCCTTCCACACACACACACGCCACCACACATTGTCACAGATGCTGTAAACATCTGAATCCTCTCAAACACTCACTAGCTAAACATTTTTTTTCCACCATCCCGTCTCCCTTATCTCAAGTATTTATCTTTTTATTGTATTTAGTTTTCAAAATCAATTAATCTTCTTACAAATTGCTACAAAATGTTTATCAGTCTTGTCCTAAACATGGGATATTTTATTGTATACTTAGATAATAATTTCACATAATATATTGTCTTATTTCATAATCCATCATCTCGGTATTTATCAGTTTAAAGATTGATCATTATGGAAATAAAATAAAGGCTTTTTTTTCCGTTATTATACCGTGAGATTTATCGTAAGTCTTATAATTATAGTGAATGTAATTACTGCTTCAATACAAAATACAGGAACGATTTATCTGTAGTTTGGTATATATTCATTTTTTTCTGTGTTTTTGTTACGTTATATTCGTAATTCTGATAAATTTCTGTTTTTGTTTTGAAAAATTCGAACTTATAGGACTAGGAGATATCTTGTAGACAAACTATAAGTAAATATCATACATTATATTCATCTAATTTATTTTGCCTAAATACATTTCTTAGATAATGTAGTTGTATATTTAGTAAAGTAAAAAGATAATTCCTTTGATCATAAAACAGTGAAATAAAAAAAAAAAAAAAAAATTGGTTTGGTCTTTCATATCTCTCGTCCAATCATCATTTATTAAGTTTATATACAATTGTCAGACCCAAACACCACGTTCGGTCAATTCCCAGAGCAACACGTGTACCTCAATTCTGGTACTACAACACACAGGGTGGCAATACCAAATGTAATTGCGTTGGCAGGTTCATAACATAATTGTGGCATCAGTGTGTTACCAGATACTCCTATATGATGCCTGAAATAACAACTATGGCAATCATTGTATTTTTTTTAGCATTTAATTATAATTTTTGAGAATAATTGGAGCACTGTTCTCACCTACAGAAATACATATATAGGTAATGACCCAGAAAAATGTCCCTGCCTGCTCCCTACCCCTCTCCCTGCCGCCCTTCCTGCCTCTCTGCCTCCTTCCCTCCCTCCGTGCTTGCTCCCTGAGACACTGTGAGACGGAGGGAGGCAGGCAGGGACACTTTCCTGGGACACCCTATGTATAATTATCAATTTATTATACAAAAAACCATTTATTTTGTACTAGAATCTCACCCTGAAAGCCGAAGACACTTATGTGAAAACCTAATTTTAACAACTGAAGAAGAAGAAGAAGAAGAAGTATGCGCCCTCCTAAGAAAATGCAAATAGTTATAGAACTTAAATTACTCTCATGATTACCAGCGTCTTCACCTTCTTGTTCAGCTTCAACACCGTCGTTCATCGTAAAACAGGACGATCTACACAACACCTCTCCCCTTCTACCCCCTTGTTAGCCACCCGTGTGATGTGTTGGTGTCTTGCATTTTATTTTGGACGAAGGTATAAAAGTCATCCTTGTATTCTACGTTGTGGTGTTTTATCCACAGTTTGTTTTATAGTAATGGTTTATCATGTAATATTGTGTTTTATAGTTTACGTTTATTGTTTTAGTAATATTAGCTAGTTTCTCTCAACTGCGATTACTGATTATTGTCTGAATTAACAATGAAAGATGTGGTAGTAATCCTTATCTCTCGTCTGTACTTGAATCGGTAGCAACACTCAACACAATAGTATGAAATTCCTTTAAACTGATTACGAAACAGATTATATTATGCAGCTTCGAGACACTACACACACACGCTTCACCACCTCTCCTTACAGCCTGGTGGAGTAGGTGACGCGTTAGGCCTTCAACACTCGGGAATATATAAATTATATTAGAATCCTTGGCGTCTGGTCACCACTAAGAGAGAAATACCCAATGAACCCGCAGATGACACCGAACACCCATACACGATCAGTTTAATGATATTAGTGTCCCCCTCTGGTTACGGTTCTGTGATATATGAGGAAGGAAAGAGGAGGAATGCGAGACTGAACACGATCGTGACGCTCTTCAAGTTTGCAGTAGGAGGGAGGAGTAGCCAGCCGTGAAGCCAAGATAAAGGAGATGGTGGGTCTTACTCCGAGACGCCGCTCCCCCTGAAGCCAACTTGGATATTTGCATGGATAAATTCCTAAAGTTACTGTCTTAAATGTAATATGCAAATGCCACTATACTTAATGTTTCTAATTTAATCAATGTTCTACCTCGTTTTCAGTTCATTATTTTTTAGTAATAAATTTTATGGAGTTATTCAATAAATTTGTGTTATTACCGTATACGTTAATGATAAATAATGACTGAATACAAATTTGACTTTGAAAATATTTAAAAAATGCAAAAATACAGACAATCGGTATTAACCACATGATTAGTTTCGCTTAAAACAAAATGTGACACAAAACAGGTAATTTGCCCATGTTCAACAACGCCCTTTAATTGTTCGGTAAACATGAAAGAAAACTACAGCGCTGTGACGATATTCCTAACACCGGGATGACTGTGGCTAGTAACATTGTTTGTGTCTCGTAAAACCTGGCCTAAGTTTTGTTTGTGTCCACCGTAAACCACACACACACACACACACACACACACACATACAGAGTAAACACGCAACAGGAGACAAATAATAATAATAAAAACAAAGGAAATAACATGCCAAGAACAGAGACAAGTGTTAACAGGATAACTAAAAGCGTTTTTGTCTTGACTGGCAGGGAGACGTGTGGGAAAAAATACGTATAGCATTATATTTGAGACCACTTCCTGGATGTACACTTGTATATGTCTGTAACTTGTATTGTCTTGTCATGTGAAGTGTGTCAAGATCTCCAGGTAAAAGACAACAATATTTCACTAAGATTTTTTGGGGGGGGGGGGGGGTGGAATATTGTTATAAAAATCTTAAATTGGTGTTAAAGTATTAATTTATTTGTAATTATTTCGTTTGTTTTCGTTTTTTTATCGGGTCTCGGTTTTTTTTTTTTTTGTATTAATATGGTATTTTGTTATTGTTGAGATGTTTATTTCATCCACTACCATCTACCACCATCACTACTACCACTACCCCAACCAACCACAACTCCCAACACCACAACTACCTCTACCACCACCACCACAATTATCTCTTTCCTTTCCACCACCGCTGCCCCCACGCTCGCCATTACTGCCCCCCCCACCACCCCTCCCCCCACACCACCCCCCCCCCCCCACCGCCACCTCGTTCCCTGCACCTCACGTCCCTGGCCAACACTAACAACCTCACTCACGCGTCACCCTCCATCGCCCAGCACTTATCATAACATGGGAACAACAAAGTTACTTTTCTTATTTTCCACAATGGCTCTGTGAGTGTGGGGACGTGGGGCGGCTTTCTGGTGTTGTTTTATGCGTTCTTATATATTATTTGAGTGGATAAAAACAGTCACACACACACACACACACCCAAACACCCACACACACACACACACCCCCACACACACACCCAGAATCAAGGTGTATAGAGGAGTGGGAGGATACAATCAGTTATGGGTAGACCTCTTCTATAGACCCAACCTTACCTCACCACCTTACCTCACCTCACCTTACCTTACCTTACCTTACCTTACCTTACCTTACCTTACCCTACCCTACCCTACCCTACCCTCACCTCACCTCACCTTACCTAACCTTCAATACATAAATAAAATAAATACTGTATCTCTAATCTGTAATTGTTGATGCCTGATACATTCACTAACTTTCTACAAACGGTTAAGGAACTAAATCGTTGAGGCGCAGTATTTCACCATAACATCACTAACCACGTGATCTAAGTTACATACAGTAGTTATCAACAATTAAAATAATATAACTAGATATCTCTTTTAGGATATCGTCAAGGTGTTGTTGTTGTTGTTGTCAGTGGAGTGTTAAGGGACTCTACACTATAACCTAACCTAACCTATCCTCCATGATTTGCTGCCAGTGTTTTCCAGAAGTGTCAGATTGTGTCAGTTTGCTAGCGGACGGGACTAGAGGAGGTTATGATCTAATTTCAGTGATGGAGGAGGTAGCTGTGTTGTTTTCTTGTATTCTGGTTATTAAAGCTTAGTTGTATTCTTGTTCTAAAAAATTAATCATAATATTTTTTTGGGTGGGGGGGGGGGGGTGGGACGGGGGAGAGGAAGGGTTATTTTCACTATACAAATATTTCTCGATCAAACAGTGACAAAAGTGGAAATAATCAAGGCTCTTTACACCAATAGTGATATGCATGACAAAGAGGTGTCAATATATGATAATCAGTTGGTTCATATAACAGGTGTATATGGACGATATAATTACCATCAACTATAATTAGCATCATAATAAAAGCTATTCACTAGTGTGTAAAAAAAAAAGCCTGAATATATTTAATGTCAAATATGAGCTTATGTTTATCTTTTATTGTCGTCCAGTTATTGTAGAGTCTAAACCATAAACAAAAATAATGATGGATTCCATGATTAAATAATTTGTGAGGATTCAGAAGAGTAATGATTTTTTTTTAGGATTAATTAGATATTAATTATCTTTATAAACAAATAAGTTCACTGATCTCTATGGTAACATATCTGTGGTAATCTCTGACAATATTAATATTATTTGTTATTTTGGTGATCAAAGTGAATGAATTCTTAACTACGTGGACGAAATCTCCCTTTCAACGCTATGTCAACAAATTCTAAGATTATATAATTGACAAATTCACTTTCAAAACACTGACATGGTGACATTATTTTCACTACATCGTCCAAAAGTCACAAAAGTGAAAATAAACGATAACAAATAAAGAAGAAAAAACACGAGAGAAAGAATAACAAACTTACCATAGAAAAAATAAATAGGTTGAAAGAGAAATGAGAGAGTCAGACTGCAGGTAATCATGATATGTAAAAAGTGAAATGTCCTCTCGCAAGCTGACACACGAGTCCCGAAACTGTGATAAGGAGATCCACACCAGCTTAACCCCAGACACCACTTGACAAACACAAAACGTAAAGCTTTTTCCTCGTCTCATAAATTTCCCCCAAGCTTATTATATGAACCTGTAGTGCTGGATAAAGGGTGGATAAGTGTTGGATAAAGGGTGGATAAGTAGTGGATAAGTATTGGATAAAGGCTAAATATAGGTTGTCTACATTCCCGTCTCAACATATATTTAGTAGCTTATCTGTTTCTCAGTCTTCTACCTACAGTGAGATCCAGCCGAGGGTGTGTATGGTACATTGTATCTTCTTCCAGTATCCTGCCCAATCTCGATTTAATTCCCTCGACCTTGTAATGTTATCGCCATCTTGGACTTGAGATCTCGTTCATTCTGCTTCCGTCTCTTCGTGGTTGACATGTTGTAGGGTATTTCAGGTTTCTTTGAGCAGTTTGGAGATTCTGTAATATTTTTTTTTTTTGTATTTCATGGTGGTTTGTATCTATATGTAACCACTGGTAGTATATAATATTACGTACTTTTATAAAGGATATTTCTCTTCAGTATGTGGCTTCTTTTTCCATAATTTCTTCTACGTTAAATCGTTAGTCTTCTTGGGTGGAAGTTTGTAAACCTCATGAAAGTCAATTTAACTTTTTTTTTTAATTCTACGTTTGTTTTCCTGTTTGTTCTCCTCCGGGTTTGTTGTATATATTACGTTGTCGGCAAAATTATTATGATTTAAGTAAACTCTTCTCCCAGTTTCTTGACTTTAAAACTTTCTTCAATACTGTGTTGAAGAACCGTGGCGACATAGTATCGTCTTATCGTACTACACCTTTACGAATTTATACTTTATTTTCTTTATTATATTTGTGTAACCTAACCTAACCTAACCTCGAAACATATATAACTAATAACATCAAAGACTTTTATATTATCGCTGAGACGTACAATTTATATTCATTGATTCGCCAGAACATCTCTGTGACGTACTGTAAATACTGATCACTTCTTCCAGTTTTCTCTAATAAATAATAATCAAAAAATTATTGTTCTGTCGAGGATTAAAATCAGGGTATTAGTGAATCGGCTGTTTTATATTTTTTTACATACATGTTACTTAATGTAAATTCTTGATATATAGTTAAACTTTCTTCCGATAAATCGTTATGTATTTTGACTACAGTTTTCTTAATAATTACTCAAAAATTTTATCTTTTCTTTGATATCCCTTCCTTTGCCGTGGCTAATTACCTTACCTTACCTTACCTTACCTTACCTTACCTTACCTAATCTTAACCTACACCCTTACCTTACCCTACCTTACCCTACCTTACCTTACCCTACCTTACCTTACCCTACCTTACCCTACCTTACCTTACCTTACCTTACCTTACCATACCATCATTTTAGGTTAGCACTTGAGCCACCACTAATTGGAGAGAGGAATTAAATTGATATATTTCAATTAATCTATGAAACTAATGGTCCGTCAGGCTGCTGTCCAAAACTTTTTTTAATGTGAAGTAAAAAAAATAATGTTGAAAAATACAATAAAATGGAATTAGCAACTTAATATATTTAGAGAATTTAAAGAACAATTACCTGAATAATAAGATATGTTATAAACGCCATCTTCAACTGGGATATAATAATAAAAATAATAATAGTAATAATAATAATGATGATGATGATGATGATAATAAATACACATAAATATAACATCATATTAGTTATAGAAGAACATTAAAAACTTCACAATAAAAATCACAATGAAATTTAAAAATTTTGTATGTGTTTAATTTAACGAAAACACGAATAAAACTTTCACTTTTTACGAAATAAAAAAATCATACAGCAATTGTGTATTTTCTGCTCTCAGTGACAAACTACTTATATTTTGCTTACTTTTTGTTGCTGATATTTGAGTCAGAAAAGTATTAAAAAAAACAAGATGGGGGAGAACCATACCAGAATATTGATTTTATTAGAACTATTGTAAAGTGAAATTAAAAACTGAGAAACAATGGTAACAAAGAATTAGTAAACACTCTCTTTCTCTCTCTACTTGGCTACAACCCTCTCTATTTGGCTACAACCCTCTCTACTTGACTACAACCCTCTCGCTACAACCCTCTCTACTTGACTACAACCCTTGCCTCCTCTCCCTAAGAGTTGTTGAATCGCCCCCAAGGCTACTCCAGTCCACTTAGATGTAAAGTAAAGTTGAAGGCGTGTCGGTGGTCGTGGGAGATGCACCTGAGACTTCGTATTGTCTACACTGACCCCTAACGAGCTGCTTGGTGTAGGGGGAACAACGGGTATCACGTCTTGCCTTAAAACACACACACACACACACACTCAAAAGCGTGTGTGTGTGTGTATTTGTGTGTACTTGCCGGTGAATGTACACAACTGGGCCAGCTGAAATTTGTTTTCTCTGTCATAGAGTTAGTGCGAATTGACAACCAACATTATATACTATTCATATTTCAGGACAGTATTTTAGAGAAAGTTTATTTACGTGTTAGGATTATTATTATTTTTTTTACTGAACATGAACAAGGGAATATATTTTGTATTTTTTTTGTTTTTATGATGGTGAAATATGTAATTTATTGTAAGAATAAATTAAATGGGGATAATTTTAATGTGTATAGAAGATAATTGGGTTTTATATCACCACACAATTTTAAACCATTGAAAAAAATACATCTGTTTATTTTCTGTTCATTATATCTTTACATTATATATAAATTCACAAAAGTCATATTGGAGAATAAAGAGAAATAATTCATCTATCTGTGACCTACGGACTTCAGCGCCAAGAATAGATTGTTGACATAGAGTTTAGTATGTTAAGGCTCGACCACCCAGATCAGTGTGTCACGGGGGATGAGAGAGTTATGCCGGAGTGAGGGGGTTTACTGCCCTGGGTGTGTTGTTGTTGTTGTTGTGTTGTTGTTGTTGTTGTTGTTGTTGTTGTTGTTGTTTTTTCAATTTTTATCTTAGTTTCCACTCATGGATGTTTCTTGTACACATTATCTTTGTCTTTCGTCTCAGATTTTTTCCTTTATATTATTTTTACATCCTGTTGTAAATTTTTCCTGTTGTTGTCTTGTGTATTAACTGTCCTGATTTTGTTTAGAAAGACAGAATAAACAGACAGACAGACAGAGATAGATAAAGAGAGAGAGAGAGAGAGAGAGAGAGAGAGAGAGAGAGGGGGGGTGGGGGAAGAAAATTGCCCTTCATGTGTCTCCGTAAATCAACAAGATCTATAAATAAAAATACAAAAATATTCGCCATCGCCCAATCAGATTAAAGTATAAATGCAGATATATTCGCCTCACATAGAGAAAAGTTCTACTAATTACAACAATAACACTGGGCTGTATTTATGGCCCCTTGTTAATTAGGGCATTGGTAGTGTTATATTTTGTCCAATACCATATGCTTCTCTGGCTGTCTGTTTGTGTCTGTCTGTCTGTCTGTATTGCCTCTCCCTGTTTAACTCTTTCTTGGCTCTGATCTCTCTCTCTCTCTCTCTCTCTCTCTCTCTCTCTCTCTCTCTGTGGTGTACATGTGTCTGTGTGTTACTGCTTCATGTGTCTAAACTCTACGTCAACAACATAGATGAATCGGACTCTAAAAATCTGCCGCCAAATAGAAACGTCACATAAATCTGGTGAAACGAAATCTGGTCGACGAAACATAACGAAATCGAATACAAAACACTAATAAAAGTTAGTGTATATTCAGTGAATCCTCCATATAACGGACACCTCGATATAACGGACTTCCATATCTATATAGTTCGTTAGATGGAGGTTTCACATGTAACAGACATCTCGATATAACGGATATATACTCCCGTTATGATGGTATGTTTGTATGTATGTATGTATGTATGTATGTATGTATGTCCCTATATGTGACGTATCATTAACATATCTCCCACACAAAACATCAACTTTTTACAACAGTTTTCACAGGTCTCTCCACAACACCTTTCACATGCCGTTAGACAACAATAGATTACTTTTTTATCGGTTCTTTTTGCCGATAAAATCCCCTAACCGATGGCCAGCTCTGCCTCCAACATTCACAACTACATCACGTTGACCTCCGATAACCTCTGACCTTTATAGCATCTTTTATAATCGAGATAACGTGTTTGACCTTGATTTACGTGTGGTTAAGGTAAACTAAAGATGATGTTTTGTTAATTTTGTTCTTAATATTGTTTATTTTTATTGTTTATTTTTTACAATTACTTCATTGTTTGTTTGTTGTTCTTGTTATGACTTTCATCTCTTTTTGTTTTGTTTTTGTATTTGTTTTATCATTGTTCTTGTATATTTGTTTTTCTTGAGTTTCATCATTATTATTATTTTTTGTTTTTCTTCGATATTTTTGTTGTAATTTTTTGTATAATTTTTTTTTTGTTTTTATATTTCTTGTTTCTACTGTTTTTACTTTTATTTCTCCTCATTGTTGTTATTGTTGTTATTATTACGGTTGTTTCTCTTAGTAGTGGAGATATGAGTGTGTCGTAAGGTGAAGTAGGAATGAAATATATTGTGGTCATGATATTAGATGATCCTGTGCGAGAGAGAGAGAGAGAGAGAGAGAGAGAGAGTAGTAAACATTCTCTCTCTCTCTCTCTCTCTCTCTCTCTCTCTCTCTCTCTCTCTCTCTCTCTCTCTCTCTCTCTCTCCCCCTCATACTCATTTGGTATTATTGTGTGAACCAGCCCCAGGCACTAAGTTCCCTCGCCTCCCTCATTACGTGTGGCTCTTCCCCTTCTTCTTCCCGCACGCATTTCCCACTCCCTACACCATCATTAGCGTCCACTATTTCCCTTTCACACTCTACATTTTCACTCTCTCTCTCTCTCTCTCTCTCTCTCTCTCTCTCTCTCTCTCTCTCTCTCTCTCTCTCTCTCTCCTTCGTCTGATTCTCTTCAATAACAATAAGGCTAATTACTGTAATAGGAGGGTACTGGTGTGTTGTGTGATTGTGTGATTGTGAGTCTTATTTATACAGGGAGTTGGGTGTTCCATTGAGTGTGTGTGTGTGTGTGTGTGTGTGTGTGTGTGTAATGTATGGAGTGAGTTTCTGTGTATACTTCGGGTGAGTTGGCTCTTCAGGTGTATGGTAAGGTATTATTTTGTCTTAGTAATTAGTATATGCGGGTGATACACAAGGTGATTGGTCATATAAACTCCAGCTTTAATAGGTCCTAACCAATGGGTACTCGTTCTTATAAAAACTTCGAATCTTAGTGGTTGGTTAGTTTAGAACTGGGGCCTATTAGAAATGGGGGCTATTAGAACTGGGGGCTATTAGAACTGGGGGCCAATATGACTAGACACACATCTTTAACTCGTATCCTTAAACCTTGCAAAATATGAGTACACTTCACTCTACTAACACCCCTCCCCCCTCATAGACACCCTTCTCCCCCTTCTTATTCTCTCATTCTCTGTCTCTTCCCCTATTCTCTCCCCTACATTACACTCATATCACCCTCTTTGATATTCATTTACATTCTTCCCCCTTCCTAGATAACAGTCAATACCACCACCTTCCCCCAACCCTCTCCGATTCCCTCAACTCCTGAGGATACTCATCTTCTTCCCCGCTTCAGGCAACCTTCCCTCTCCTATCACCCTTCACATTCCTCCTTCGATTCATAAACTTCAACCTTAAGGATCTGTTTGTTTCTCTCAGGGGATTGAATTTAATGTCTTTTTTCCTACTATTTCATATTTATGTTTCTCTTCCGTGCGTCGGGATACAACCTCCTAGTAGAGTAGTTTACTAGTCATCTACCTCCTAGTAAGTCTGTTTATACCTTTATTCTGCTTTTGTATATAAATATCTCTCTCCCAGGAGGTCTCATTCGTTGGGATTCACTGAAGTTAACCATTATTTTTTCTCTTCCATATTTATGTTTCTCTCCCATGCTTCGGAACAGGTCGAGTAACGTTTCATGATATAATTTTACTCTTCCATATCCTTAGACTCTCCTTAGACACACACACACACACACACACACACACACACCTCTCTTCATCCATTTTCTCTGAACGTCTTTGTCACACCTTTCATATTCCAGTTTATTCCTTGTCTTTCTTCAGTATGTTCATCTTTTTTTTCTTCTATATATTCTAAATACTAAATTACCTTTTGTATGTCTTCAGTATATTCTAAATCATCTTCCTGTACAAATATGTTAAGTAAAATATTAGAGAATTTATTGATCAAAAGTGTTGGGAAATTTTAAGGTAAAAACAGAGCTGCTATTCGTCTCGGGAATGAGCCAGGAACCCGCTGGACTCTGGTGGTCACCCCGGTAGTGTGGTCCCAGGCTCTCTGTTATAAACATTGTCAGGTGTTTATCTGTTACAACTTGACATGTGTACAGGATTTGTTGTATTCATATGTAAATAACCTTTAGGATTCATTAGTACTCGTATTATACAAGTCATAACTACAATAAGGTATTTATGGCGTCCAATACTAAGATCATTTCATTATTCACTAAGTCATTCTCACCAGAGGTTTATAATGCATCATGTTATGTCATCATACGTAAAGGTAAAGACCAGGATAATGATAAACATTGTTCATGACGGAGCCTATGATGATGTTCACCACTAGTTATGATGGCAGAGGAAGTGTTGTAATTACTGCTGGAGTATTTTACTTATTTACTCCAAGGTTATTAACTAACTGTGTAGTTATATAAAGGAGTAACTGTATTGATAAAGTAAACATGTTCTTCATTGATCTTATTGTATTAGTATAACCTTGTGACATATACAAGAGTCAATTATTAAGTGTAAAATGCCTATTATACCTTAACAAATATTGTGTGTTGAGAGAAGTTAAGGTGTAATATATAAACACCTTACTGAGTTTATATCATCGAGGCATCGCGGCAACACCCTGAAGCTGACCGTCGGATCCTGCTGGTTCTGTGTTCATTCCTGACGATAAAATCATTGCCTCTTTTGTTTTTAATTTATATTTCCCAACACTTTTACTCAATAAATCTCTACCAACATAATCAAGTATTTAGTTATATATTACCTCACAGTGTGTAGTAATGTAGTATTCTCTTGGTGGCACCCGAGTTTATGCTGCCGTCAACATAACGAGATACGTGTATGTAAACACTGATATATATATTATGAACTGATTTATGGTTATCACTGACATATTGGATTCTTCAAGCTAACACATTTATTAAAAGAATATATTTGTCTTTTTAACTTCATAAAAGAGACTAACCTTTATGGACTGAACCAGGAACCATCTGTACTCTGGTGGTCACCCCGGGAGAGTGGTCGTAGTGTCTCTGTAATATAAACAATGTAAGGTCTTTATCTGTTACAGCTTATCTCAACAAACAACATACATAATAGATTTTTTCACACATCATCAAACATTCCTTTCATATCTTTGTCACTAATTATTATCACATAAAACATAACGATACATTATCTCCTACCATAGCCTTGTCCGGTACCTCTGACTCATGATTAAAAATGACCTATAATTCTTACGCATTTTTTTTTTCATTAGATCCATCAAGGCTTCTCGTCCCGTGTGTATCTCTCTGACACACACACACGCGCTGCTTTAAACCACTTGACTCTATCTGTTGTGTAGGGCGTGATTTATTTTATTTTTGTTTATCCCTGGCATCACTAACACTCAGAAAATCACTTTAATATAACACTCAGAAAATGGCTTTAATCTAACACTCAGAAAATCACTTTAATCTAACACTCAGAAAATGGCTTTAATCTAACACTCAGAAAATCAATTTGTATTCCATGTTCCAACAGATCTGCGTCATCTACCTCCCGTCCACTCTCCCATACTTTAATTATATTCCCTAGTTGGCTCCTAGAGAAACCTACCATTTGAGAGAAGAGGCATCACTGATTCTTTAAATAAACCAAAATTCTAACACAACTCAGGATTAGGGATTGTTTCTACGTCTGAGAGATAGTTCATCCATCACTGACGAAGACATTAGTGAGTTTTAAATAAGCTTGTCGTAGATTTATTAAGGGTAAATAGTATGGCTTAAAATAATGTGATGGAGTGATTTTCTTATTTACGTAAATTTTTATATTTGATGTTACTTACTCTGTGCAACTTAATATAAACGATCGTGTGTGTGTGTGTGTGTGTGTGTGTGTGTGTGTGTGTGTGTGTGTGTGTGACCTTCTTACCATCATAACAAAGCCATGTATGTTGCTCATGCTGTACACTATCGGTAAACATCACATTTTCGTGTTAATATTTGTGTTCCTTATATGATTGACAGTCAGAATAGGACACAACCAGAGAGAGAAAAAAAGCCAAACTCTCTGCCATTTCTATTCATGAGTGACGTCCTTGAATATTCACCCCACATATTCTTCTTAAAAAAACAAACATACCAAGGCGGGTGTATGTGGAATATATGCAAATAATATCGGGGCGTCTGGGCGTCCAATGGAAATCTGGAATTATCTGATATGGGCTTTTGCGTATAATAAAGTATTTCCTTCCCTAGAGCACTGATTTTACGATGACTTTTTTAGGTTTACTTATTGGAAAACGGAATTCTATATGCAGTTATTTAACAGCCGAGGGGATGTTGGGGCAGCGTGTCTCTATTCAGAAGTCATCTTACATCCACAAACATGTATTAAGTTGTCAGGATAAGTTACAATATTGTCAATGGCTAGTTTGTTATTGCATATACAAACTGGGTTAGTTATACATGTTGGTCTTGGGAAGATCTTGCTGAAACACGATCATTATGTTATGTTTGAGGAGAGGAGGAGGGAGGGGGTGACGAGAGAGGAACGTCATAGAGGCTTGTGTTGACCATCACCTAAATTTACATTTATTTATGTATTGAGTTTATCTTTCATCTTATTGTAATTATTATTCTATTTAAATCTCTGTCATTTCTTTATTTTTATTTTATTTTCTATTCTTTGTAACTTTATCAATTACTTCTCTTTCCGGGAGTATAAACACGGGCCTGGTGACATGACTCTCCTTACCCTGTGTTCTCTTTGGGTGGAAGAATAGGACTGGAGAAGGTCTTGGGTAGAGAGTCACTACCCCTACCATATACACACACCTCACTACAGTTAGTATCCTACGTAGATTTGTGTATCCAGACTTAGAAATCCTTAAAGCAGGTTAATGTCATGGCTACGTTTAAAGATTCTCCGGAGTTACGATAAGAAGGTATATTTTCCCTGCTCGTATAGATTCGTACAAGTAACATGTATTTATCAGGGGTGAACTTTAATCTGGAAATGTCACCACAGTTTCGATTTATCGCCTGGCTGGTGAGCGGTGGGCGTAATAAGAATGATTATTTTTTTTTTCACTTTCGATCAATCACAACCTCCTGGGATGATTGCTGTTTGGTTGGGCGAGATTTCAATTTCACGTTTGCTCCCAGAATTCTTAGCTCTGTCTCGAATATTATCAGAATGGAAAAAATTCCCTCGGGGTTTTGGCGTCAAGACTTACTAAGATCACTGTGCTGAACATTACTAGTCTTAAGTTCTTGTTTTTTTTTACTGTAATACTTATTTTTCTGTCATATTTTTATACTCATGAGTGGCAGCTTAATAAAGAATATTACACAAGTAGATAAAAAAATTACTTTCTTGGTCATACACAAGAAAATATGTCGAGCACTGGGATGGAACAAAGACGCTTATGAATATATTAGAGACATATACGAGAGCTCAGGTGATCAGTGATTCTCTACATAATTCATGAACTACACAAACATCTTTCTATCCTTTAAAATTAAGGACTCAATGTGTACTCCAAGGGGGACACCATGTCTCTTGCCTCAGAACATTTACAAGTCCTGAGAGAAACGGTCTTTAAATATTGTTTATTTCTTCAATAATTGTGCATCCATCTGAGGATTCGTCTTGGGTTAATATTTGTTTTAAGTCTTTACTGGCCAAGTCTTCCTCGAAAGTTTTATTTACAATCAAAATGTAAGATTACGTAATGATCTTCCGCCATTCAGCAGAGCGTTTTGTGTTGACAGTGGAGAAGCCAGACATAAATTATGGGAAATTTTAATGATAACAATAATATAACTTAACCTGTTTACTTGAGATAAACGTTGATATCAAAGCAATTCCACGAGGCGAGAATCATTTCACAGAGACATGAAGTACCTAACCTAACCTAACCTAACCTAACCTAACCTAACCTCACCTCATTCACCCACATCATCACATTTCAAGAAAATATTAAATATATAGTAAAATGGATTAACAAATATCTTACCAGTTAAATACAATTAGAAACTTATTGTGTTCAGTACAGTAGTTGCCAGCGATAACAAACTTTAAGAATACATAATGCTGAAACGCACAAACTGACGGGAGAAAAATTTAGACGCTTGATGATGTGAAAGATTTAAACTAACTTGGTTCCTTGCAGTGATAATCCTGAGCCTCGGGTTGTTGACGAGAGAGGGAGGGGAGGGGGGGAAATTTGTTCTAAATCGATTTATCTCTTGACTTTTAACAACTTCCGAGCTGTGATTACTCTGGGTACAGTTGGCAGTTTATTAGAAGAGGTCACCGCGCTCATGCTACGCTGTCTGGACCTTTGCCATCCAAACATTCGCTTTTAATAGAGTGGAGTTTGAGGAAATAGAGAGAGAGAGAGAGAGAGAGAGAGAGAGAGAGAGAGAGAGAGAGAGAGGCGGGACGGGGAGGAGGAGAGGAAGAGGGAGAGAACGAAGGGCATCTACGTTGAAAATACTTAAGGAAATTGAAACTTTACTCTCCATATTGACTTAAGTGATTCCGGAGGCTGGTGAAACAATCAAATTTTTTTTTTAGTTGTCTGTTGTAAATACTGAACTACTCTTGTTTCAGCACCATTATCCTGCTCCTTTATTAGGCACCATGACTCTCCAACAGCTTCAGAAACCAAACTAGGGTCAAGCCAGGTCATCAAGTAAATAAAGCTCAGGGAAATGTAACTATCATACTAATAACTTTATAAATAAACCTTTTAATACCAGTATAGGCACGGTGACGGTACGGTAAACTCACCAAGAGGAGACAGAATACACATAACTATGGTGAGCTGTCTCTGTGCATCACTGTAATAAAAGATTCGTAGCTACAAGACTTGGTGGGCTGAGCCAGTCACATACAATAACTTTAAACATGACATCTCGAGGAAGCTGATCTACTTACCATCTGTCAGGTGGAGTACGTCTGTATATCCCAGGAAAAAAATTACGATAGTATCAGTGAATCACTTTATAACTTAACCCATATTATTAGCTGGAAATATTACAGGTATATTGTAGGCTAAAGTTAACAATAACAATCCATTTAAAGTCTTGTATACTAAAACATTTCTACATGAATATTCTGCGCTTGTAATTCATCTAGATTCCTTTTGTTGATTATTATCCTCCAGGGCAACTCATAACACATCCTCAAAATGGTTTTACATACACAGGTAAGTCAATCTACCTGAAGGGGGAGATAGAAATAGAATTATTCAGTAGGTGTGTGTGTGTGCACTGAGCTCTCACCTGGCCACTCTCGGCTCGAATTACACCCTATCCCATACACCGAACACCTGTACAGTAGGCAAGATACACAAGTTTTCTTTATTTCAATAATTAGAACAAAATTCTCGGATAAGTACTGGATATTGTCAGTCAGGTCTAACACACGAATTAATATATAAATTTCATACTTTTTCAATATATCCATAAATTGGCAAAAATAAAAGTTAAGTTCAAAAAGTTTTCTAATATTAATATATTTGTGAAGCGTAAAATTATCTGTTCATTTACCGAAAAAGGTAAAGTTATCAGAGCATCACCGTTAAAGTAATTTGGTGATGTTAAAGCAGGTGAATATGGTTAAAGTGACCCCTTGGTAATATTGAGTCATGATATTTTATGAGGGGTGAAGAGAGTGAGTTCATTCCATCAATGACTGCCACTTTTACGACCACATAACTTATTGGTACTCTGGCGCCCGTGTAAATGATACCCAGGAGCATATGTAAATGATGACCAGGAGCATATGTAAATGATACCCAGGAGCATATTTAAATGATGACCAGGAGCATATGTAAATGATGACCAGGAGCATATGTAAATGATACCCAGGAGCATATGTAAATGATACCCAGGAGCATATGTAAATGATGACCAGGAGCATATGTAAATGATGACCAGGAGCATATGTAAATGATGGCAAGGAGCATATGTAAATGATACCCAGGAGCATATGTAAATGATACCCAGGAGCATATGTAAATGATGGCAAGGAGCATATGTAAATGATACCCAGGAGCATATGTAAATGATGGCAAGGAGCATATGTAAATGATACCCAGGAGCATATGTAAATGATGGCAAGGAGCATATGTAAATGATACCCAGGAGCATATGTAAATGATGGCAAGGAGCATATGTAAATGATACCCAGGAGTATATGTAAATGATGGCCAGAAGTACGTTGGGTGAGATGGGGCGAAGTTTAGTTTAGGTTAGGTTAGGTTAGGTTAGGTTCATGGGAGTTGATTGGCGTCGTACAAGCAGAACTGTTGAGGCAGAAAGACAAGCAAAGGGGGGGGGGAGGTATTATGCAGGGACGACTTGTACGAGTGAGTGGCTACAACAAGCGCCCGTAGAGTCCAAACAATAGTACTCACTAAAACCTCAGTGTTAGGCGATGACAGATAACTTTAAGTAAGTGTAAACAGCACCTGAGGGAGTAAGTGAAAATAGACAATGGGAAGTACTTGTAAATTATACCCATGAGAACATAGATAAGTGTAAATGATACCCCCGCTGTTCAGGAGAGTATGTGAAAATGGTACCCAGGAGTGTCTGTAGAGATGCATTAAGACCGGGTACACAATGGTATGCACTCACAGTAAAATCCACAGATGAGAAAATATTATGAATGCATTGTAACTTGGAAAAGCGTTTTAGTACACCTGATTGTTATTTATTATTCCCAGGGGAACTATTTAACTGAGAGCCACATGAACTCTTGTAGTGTCTGTTAATATTTTCTCTCTTTCTCTTGACTCGCCTGGAAGAATAAGGTGGTGGTAATATGTTCTTAGGGAATCATTTTAAAGCATATCATCATTTTTTACTTACTATTCTTATATTTTGTTCTTTTTTCCTAGTTTTATCAATTTTTTTGTGTGATTCGTCTTATCACGTTTTATTTCGTTTTATTCGTTATTCATCTTTACTGATTCTCTATTTCTTGTCTTTATCATAATTATTTGCTACTCCTGTTTCCTCATCTTCTCTCTTCTCTCCTTCTGCTCTCACCCGTCCACCTCTCCTACCCTCCTCTTCTTCTTTATGTCTCCCTGCTCCCCCCACCTTTAGGTTCTCTCCCCCACCCCTCTCTTTACCTCTCCCTGGGCCACTCTCCTACACCTCTCCCTGGGCCACTCTCCTTCACCTCTCCCTGGGCCACTTTCCTACACCTCTCTCTGGGCCACACTCCTTCACCTCTCCCTGGGCCACACTCCTACACCTCTCCCTGGGCCACACTCCTTCACCTCTCCCTGGGCCACTCTCCTTCACCTCTCCCTGGGCCACACTCCTTCACTTCTCCCTGGGCCACACTCCTTCACCTCTCCCTGGGCCACACTCCTACACCTCTCCCTGGGCCACTCTCCTACACCTCTCCCCCGTCTCTTCCTCTAAACTCTCCTCCTTATTCCTATACTGCTCCGGATAACAAGCTGCCCAATCTTTTTTTCCTTTCTAAATCCCTGGTTCCACCCTGGTCCTGACTCTTGTTGTTGATGTACTTCTCTCGCCTCTCCTCCTGCTCTTCTCCTACCCTCTGCCTCTCCCCTCCTCCCCCTTGCCTCTTCCCTCTTGCCTCTGCCCCTTGTCCCTCCCTTCCTCCTCTCCCTTGCCTCTCCCCTCTTCCTCCTATCAACCCTCTCGCTTCCTATTAACCATCCCTCCTTCCTCCTAGCTGTGATCCCCCCCCTACCGTCATCTATCACCCCTCCTCTTCCTCCTTTATTACCCCCTTCTCCCTCCTCCTACATAGCATTTCCTCTTTCCTCCTCTTTATTACACCCCTCCATCCTTCCCCTCCTATCACTCCTTTCTCTTCCCGTTACTTGTCCCTCATTCATTCCTCCCTCCTCCTCTTCCCTCTATCATTCCTCCTGCTGCCCCTAGCTATCACCCTTTCCTCTCCCTCACTTTCCACCTAGCTCTTGCCATTATTTCCTAGGTAAGAATTCCGTGGAGGACTTTTCGTCATGGTGCAGCTTGGGTTTATGGGTTTAGTATGCAACAGTTACCGCTGGGCCGGGTCTAGTGTTATATATTACAACACCAAGTGGACCCACGGGCATTGTCATCCGTGATCCATAACATTTCTCTCTTCTCCCTCTCTACTTTTTTTTTGGGGGGGGTGGGTCTTCAGTCTCCATATAATACATATCTTACCTTTATCGTGGAAATTACGTCAAGTTACAGTATTATATTTTAGTTCGTTGTTTCTTAGAATTAAGTTTATGGGTGTAGTGTATAGGCAAGATGGTGGTAGTGGTGTTATCGTTTAGAGGAGCTAGTGTGAGGGGGTGTTACCAAACGTGAGATGGATGAAGAGTTTATCTCGACGCGCCAGAGGTAATAAGGTGAGGTAAGGTGAGGTAATTAGCTTCTCATATCTCCGGCCTTGTTATAATTGGTAGGTAATAGAGAGCTTGTGTTTATAATTATAGAACTCGTCTGTTAATATCGTCTACATCCTCATCAACACCTTAATTATTCACTGCCGGAGTCAAATACAATAAAGAGCACTGTCAATAAACGGCTTTACCACCACACTGTAGAAATTTCTCCTCGGTAACGTATTTCCTCCGACGGTGTTGTAATTTTGTCATAAGAGAAGAAAGAAGAAGGAAGAAACTGAAATATATTGGAGGGGAGTAACGTTTAGCCTCTCGACCAAAGGGACACTGTGGATTATATTTCCATTAGCGTGACTTTCAAAGAGCGTCGTTTCTATTTAGCATCCACGTGTTCCGCCTAGATAAGACCCTTTTTTTTTTTTCCCTCTCTTTCTCCCTGTTAGACAAGAGCGGTGAATGGCGTCCCGTTATCTCGTTGTTTTGGTGCGTCGTGAAGCATATATACAGCCACCACCTATTGCACGGGGGGAAGTGTTCATTGTCTGGTTCTCCTGGTGTATGAGAGATTGGTTAATGGCTCTGCCTTTGATGTTACCTCTGGGAATATAATAACCCTTACGTACTTATTAATGTCTGCGTTGTAATGTTTTCTGTGTTAAGGAATGAAAAATTAGATGTTGATTATAAATGGCTGATTAATTATGTTGTTTCTGATGTTTAGTAAAAAAACACAAATATACTAATATGTCTTTGTTAACAGACTTTTATATTAACTCTGTGTTGTTCTGGTGTTAATTGTTGTTATGTTTATAAATCATTCATTTTAACCCAACATTAAGTATAATTCATGAAAGTTATATAAGATCACAACCACATTAATAATAAAATAAGACAAAACTTGACTATTATACACTTAACATTATACACTTAACATTATACACTTAACATTATGCACTTAACATTACACACTTAACATTATACACTTAACATTATGCACTTAGCATTATACACTTAGCATTATACACTTAACATTTGTTGTAAAATAAATAACAATAAAATTATAAAATGAAACTGACTAGGTTAGGTTAGGTCAGGTCAGGTCAGGTCAGGGTAGGTTAGGTTAGGTGTATCAGAAGATAACTAGAATTCATGTTGAGTTATAAGGTAAACCATAAGGCAGTGATATAATATTTTCTTGTAATTTATGACAATTATCGATAAGTGTAGGTTTGTTGTCCCAAATTGTGATGGTGTTTGGTGGTTATAAGTGATGTACAAACGAACACACACACACACACACACACACACACACACACAGAACTTAAATATTTGATTATGTTGGTAAAGATTTATTAAGTAAAAGTGTTGGGAAATATATATTAAAAACAAAAGAGGCAAAGATTTTATCGTCAGGAAAGAACACAGAACCAGCAGGATCCGACGATCAGCTTCAGGGTGTTGCCGCGATGCCTCGATGATATAAACTCAGTAAGGTGTTTATATATTACACCTTAACTTCTCTCAACACACAATATTTGTTAAGGTATAATAGGTATTTTACACTTAATAATTCTTGTTTTTCTTTCTTTTTTTCTTTTTCGTTTGTTTCTTGTTTTTATTTGTTCTTGTTCTTCATCCTTCTTCCTTCTTTTTCTTTGTTCTTGTTCTTCATTCTTCTTTCTTGTTAATAAAGTCGGTAAGTTACTAAGTATTCCATTATGACAAAAGTCTCTTAAGATCGATTCCGCCTCCACATTGTTCTCATTCCTATCAGATGATTCCCAAATTCCGGAATTATGAATTGGTGTGTCAGTTATTACTCATGGAAGGAACATTCTTGATGGTATTACATAATAATAATAATAACAATAATAATAATAATAATAATAATAATAATAATAATAATAATAATAATAATAATAATAATAATAATAATAATAATAATAATAATAATAACACCGATAATAATAATAATAATAATAATAATAATAATAATAATAATAACCATAATAACGATAATAATAATAATGTCAAGATTAATTGCATTGCTCGGTGTCTCTACTGAGTTTCTTGAGAGGTAATCAGGTAAACAGTGGATAAATGTAACTCGCTGCTGTTAGTGATGTTATTGAGAGAGAGAGAGAGAGAGAGAGAGAGAGAGAGAGAGAGAGAGAGAGAGAGAGAGAGCCAATGGCCTACAGTATGGGATAGACGTCGCGTTTCTTTCAATTTAAATGTAAATTGAGTGACTAGTAAATAATTGAGTCGAATTCGCCAGAAACCCTAAATTTCTGCCCAGCATAAACCCTTATACTAACCTTTTATATTATCTAACATTATTTTATTAAAGATGAGTAATATATCTTCGTGACAAAATTATTCTTCGAGGAACCTATTCCCGGATTCCTTGTAAATAAAAGAGTTATTTGTAGAGTATCCAGATTCCTTTTCACTTAGGATCAACCTTCAGGATCCTCTCCCTCAAGAGCTTCCAATCCCCTGTTGTCTTTCTTCTCCCTGATGCTCATTTCTTACATGTCATTCTTCACTGCAACTATCCACCATTTCTTTTGAGACCTTTCTTTGTGATCGTGTATTTTCTTTTCTTGTATTTGCATTGTTTGGGAAGAGTTTGTGTATGTGTGTGTGTGTGTGTGACAGGAATTCATTTGTTATTGTATTTTATTGTTGGTGTTTGTGTGTTTGTGTCATTCTGTTGATTTACGTGGAATATATATAAAAAGGTACGGTTTTGTTCCTAGTTTCTCGTATTTAAATTTACTTGACTTCCTGTTAATATTGATAATTTTTTTCTATTTATCTATTGACAACACGTAGCTCTTCACTATCCAAAACGATTGTCTATACACATCCTTCCTTCCTTCCTTCCTTCCTTCCTTCCTTCCTTCACCTTTATGCTCATTCATATTACCTTTCATCTCGTTTCCTTCCTCTAATTCATCATACTTGTTAATGTTCTCCCAACGTTTTTCTCTTGTCATTAATCGTGTCGTCGTCTTGTGCGTGTTAAGATCCAGGTCCCTAAGGTCAAGGTTTAAAGGGAAAGGCTTTAGTTTGTTTGTATGTTGGTGTTTTAGTCGTCAGGTTTATGAAGCACTGAGTAGGAATAGTGATTTTCTATAACTACCAATTAGTAGTTAATTATATTAGGCTTATAACCGCATCGTTTAAAAGTTTATATTACAAATTCTTATGATCGTTTTGATTATGTTTGGAATTTAACCCTAATTTAGTGTCGGATTTAGGTATTTTATGTTGGGTAATAAAAGACGATTTGTTTCAGCTAAGTGATATATCCCCTCCAACACGTAACACCTTGACCTACTCAATATAATCTTCAACAATCACTACTGTTACATTACATAAGTAAATGATATATGTGGTTTACGATGTATTTTGATATATAAACAAAAAGGAATTTAGAATCAGGGAGATAGAAACATTGGAAGAGATGTAGGCGAGTGTAGGAAACAGTGCTGAAGATTTATTTCTCCAGACGGCTGTAAGGTCGCAGCAGCAGACAGGGAGATGGCTGCTACATCCTGATAAACACGACTTGTACTGTGGGAAATAGTCCCTCTGAAACTGCTCCACCTCCTAATGCTGTTTTGATGGTGGTGTACATTTTCGAGGTGTACACTGATGGGGTGAACATAGGGAAAGTGTACATTTTCAAGGTGTACACTGACGACATGTACACTCTCGTTCACTATTCAGTACACGTTCATTAGACGTAGGTAATTTGTGGAGTCATGGTGTCAGTGCCTTCGTTAAATACTCTTTGTAATAGACGATGGTTAAATAACACTCTATGATATACATACATAATAAACGTGTAAAGAACTATAAGAAGATAGTGATAGTTATCTAGTTAATTATATATCTTATTTATTATTTTTCTATTTTTTTCTGTATGAATTATTTCTTAAGTAATTCATCCTAAATGTTATTGATGGTAGTTTCTCAGGTTAGTTTAACAGTATCCTTAAAAGTTGTGTGAATACTTTGGCATAAATACTTTCATATATTACAAGACATAATGAATGTAATTTTATCGTGTCTCATCATGAAAGTAATTGTAGCTCTCACGGATCTTCATTTACCATTATTAACTATAACTCTTAATTGCTATCATTAACGTTACTCCTTAACCTAATTTTCTACCCTGACTGAACCTCTCATATTGGCACCTCTAACTTGGAGTGTAATTAACGAGACACTACTGAGTGGCATTTGATGTTAACTCGACTCACACTGAAGGAGAGGACATCAGTTTACATGTTACCGTTTATCTGGTACAAGCAACACTACCAGTCAGCACCCGATGTTATGTAAATGGAAATTTGCGTAAAAATTGAAAAATTATTAAAAAAAAATACGGAATTGATGTTGTTTTGTAACCACATTATGAATGATTTTAGGTTTTTCACTATCAATAATAATAACCAGTGAGCGCGTGTATGTGTTATTCATATCACAACTTTACAAATGAAAAACAGAAGACGATAAGTGTTTCAAAATCAGTAAATAACGTGAATTAATGCAACTTGAATCAACTCGATTTGAGTCAACGCAATTTGAATCAACGCAATTTGAATCAACGCAAATTGAATCAACGCAATTTGAATCAACGCAATTTGATTCAACGCAACTTGAATCAACGCAAATTTCTCATATAGTGAAACAAAAGACTTCGATTTCACACAACTTCAGAAGAATCTCTCAGGACCAGAACTTTATCGGGGATATTTTTTTTATTCGAGAATCATTCAGGAGCAAAAGTTTATAAAAGGTATGATGAAAAATTACTGGGCGTTTTAGAAGGAATCTCTCAATACTTAAAGCTTAAAAGGCACCAACTCCTGAAGCTCATATGAAGTTGAGAAGTTTATTATTTATTTAGTATTTAAGAAGAAGATTATGCCAGGACTTGAAGTTTGAGAGTCAGAAACTTTTTGGTCAGGAACTTTGGTCAGAAACTTAAATGAGAAACTTTTGGTCAGAAACTCTTTGGATCTGAGCCATACAGGGAAAATAAGTTCAACGGTTCTGGGAAAAAATAAACTAAAAGTCTTTAAGAAAAAAATCAACGGACTCTTAACTTCAAACGGCAAAAACCCAACCCACCCCAACCCAATCCACCCCAACCCACCCCACCCCAACCCACCCCACCCCACCCCACCCCAACCCAACCCAGTGTCCAAGGGGGAAATCTCTGAGAGCCTTAACACCAGGAGGTAAAAATTTCTTCATAACAAATGGGTAACATTTCCTCAGTGGGAGTACGTAGCCCCGAGACCTACAGCGGTGTTCATTTGTCCCTGTCCACCACACACTCGGCCATTAGTCCACGCTCCTCCATTCATTATTTCCAGGTTCTTGGCTGCTGCTCACTGAACTATTACTACACAACCATCCATTCACACATTTGTCAGGTTCACGCCTTGCTTTATATTTTACAGACTTGTTTCTTCTCGCACAGCTGAAACTTGTGGCACCCGACTCTTGCTTGTGTAGCTGAAACTTGCAGCACCTGAGTCATGCTTGTGTAGCTGAAACTTACGGCACCCGACTCTTGCCAGTGTAGTTTCTCATCCCCGTGGTCTTCGTGCACTGGTCAGTGTATCCTCGTTCATTTGCTTACTTGTCCATCACGTTGAGTTACGTTTATATACTACTAGTAATTCCCACTCACACGTTCATTCATCCAACTGATTCACCACCTTCATTACCTGGACTCTCTCTGATGAGTAACTCCCCCATTGGTACATAACAGTCTATTACTCACTTTTGTGTTTTCATGTGAATGTATATATACTAACTCCTGGGGGTGTTAGTATGTGTTAAGATGGTCTTTACGTATATGAAAAGTGTATAAGAAATAACTAGTGGGTGTAGGAATATCAACAAAGTAGGTCTCACACCACCCAAGAGAGACGTCACCAGTTTTTGACGCGAGAGAAAAGGTTCCTCTTATCTTATTTTTTCCCTCGTAGAAACATCCCAGGTTTACTACGCCTCGATATCTTCCTTCTCATGTAAAGATATTATAAAAACAAGACCTCATGAAGATTAGGCACCACCAGCGAATTTTTACCTGTTGATTAAACACCCTGAAGTTACCTGAGGGACTAGGTTAGGTTAGGTTAGTTATGTAAGTTAGGTTAGCCATAGAGTGTTTAATAGTCTGGTAAAATATGTTGGGGGTGTCTAATTTTCATGAGATCCTAAAAGCGACCTAGAGCAAGGTAACTTTAAGTGAACACCATCCTTAAGTCTACTAGGGATAATCTCTATTAGTTTTAAGTCAGAAATTATTTGGGTGATTTGGTCTGAAACTAAACTATTTACTGGTGTGTGTGTCTAAAGAGCCGCCTTCATCTCCGACAGGACAGACTCGCGCAAAACAACGCTCCATCATCGAACCGGCGACAGTTGCCCTAAAACAAATAAACAAAGCTGGAAACAACGGGCGAATACATTAAACTTGATTTACATAAACCAACAATATGCAGCAAGTTTTACGCTTCTATCGTTATGTTTGGTGCAGCTGACCACGGCAGCGATTTATTTAACAGTGTCAACAAACTGGGTCAGCTGTTATGATACATTAATTAAAAAAATGTTTATGTAGATTATATTGTATATGAGACGGCACGCGTTAGACGGCAGCAGAGAAAGAGAGACAGATAGATAGATAGACAGACAGATAGACAAGCATAGATACACGTAGGCTCAAACATTTTTCACACACTAATATATAGTTACACATACAAGTGCTCTCATGAAATGCACTTAGGCTCACAAACATAGTCAAGAAGTACATTGTTAAACATGCAGCCACACACACACACACACACATGAACACAAAAAGTCCTGAGTGCTTGCATATGTGTACATGCAAACACTTGACGCCCACGCATGCACACCCTCTCCCTCTCGCTTCAACACCCGCTCTACTCAGTCAGGCAATACTGACTATATTGAATCAACGAGTAGTCAGTGAGGATATTTTTTCCAGTGAGAAAACATTCTGCTGTATGCTAATTTTATTATTCTTCACTTGGAAACAATTCAATATACTATACAGTGTGGCAGGTCTGGAATGAAGAGGGAAATATTCAACGTCCCGGTGTGTAAAAAGATAGAAAAAAGTAAATACAAAAAACCATACATAAAGATAAAATAAAATCATAAACCTGATACAGGAATTTTTGTACGAGTGAAAACTGTATTGTACGGCTGGAAAATGTAAATATTCTGTAACATAACTTTTATTATACTGTAGCTCCTGTAAAACATTTTTTTCTACGTATCTTTACTGTTGATTTGTATAGCATAATGTGTTACTGCAACTCAATTAGAAATTAAACGTTATTAATCTTTAATTTCTTTACCAAATAGGAATAAATATTAAGCCATTTTATCGTGAATCATCAAAATAACGACTTGGTTACCTCTGTAATAGAGTTAATTTCAACCATAGTCTAAGTCTCCCTCGACAACGATTAAGGTTTCATTTATACACTAACACCAATTTATTAAGTGAACTTTGTGAATTGAGTGAATCTTTCATCGTATCTGTAAATATCGTTCCGAGTTCGTGTCCTTATCGATCCTCTCATGGGTCATTTAGTCTCCTCGTCGTCAACTGATTCTGTGTATGGTGACTCTATTCCTATCCTGCCGCCTCCTGCCTCTGCCTCTACCTCTACCTCTATCAAACCCTCCTGAGTGTCTTCCTCCAGATGAGACTCGAATAGTTCTGGAATATCAGCTTCTTCTAAATCCTCAGTGTGGCCAAGGTCGATTAGTCTACCGTTGCTGATGAATGAATCCTTTGAGGCGTTGTGTGTACCCCGGCCACCAGGTCTTTCAAACTCCATTCACGGTGTTGGTGTTGAGCTTTAACACACACGTACACACACACACACACACACGTGCACACACACACACGTACACACACACACACACGTACACACACACACGTACACATACACACACACACACACACACACACGTACACACACACACACACACACCTGATAATTGCACTAGCATGGAAGGTGTTGTACTGATGCCAAAACTCTCAAAGGGATGAACTGTTTGGCCCCTCATTAGTTGCAAGTGTCTGAGAAACTGTCTGACTTTGATTACATATGCATCAGATATCGTTGTGTCATTCCATTGGTGAAGGTAGCGGTGTTGGGTGCAGGTCCTATAGATGTGTAGAGTGACCCAGAGTATATGGTACGTGAGATATTTCCCCTCATGATACACAGGGAAGATGAATGTGAAATGCATAGCCACGTTCATGTGGTCCTCAACACGTAAACGAAAATTGGATGGTTAAAAAAAAAAATAAATTGCGTACGTGTTTATGCAGTTCTTGTAACGTCTGTATTGAGGAGGAACACCTATATATTAAAGCTTTTCTTTATTTATTCAACAGCTAAGTCATATTGTAGCTTTAAAAACATTCTTCTCAAACACTCACACTATTTTGGGTTAGTCAGACGCATTAAAGATCACAGGAAGAAACAACAATGCGAAGGAAACACATTTATGTAAGTTTCTCTCGTATGTTTACAATGAAAGAGAAGTGTCGCATCAAGTGGGAATATTTATGTGAGTTTTCAGAACTTTGGAGGACTAAATATATAACTCGGTCTCTCTGTGTCTTATACGTAAGTGTATCTAATTTTGGTAGTGAAAATCGTTGCTTTTGTTCACAATATACAAAACACTATCATAAGCTAAGGTTCTTACTGATGAAATTACAAAGATACAATTAGACTAGTATAAAAGAATTTCGATTAACAAATTGACAACTAGATATAGCCAATAAACTAAACGGATGGAATAATAATAACAATAATAATAATAACAGTAATAATAACTAACTAATAACTATTTCCTTTACTCCTGTACCGCTGCTCAATACGATACTTGGCTTTAAAATGTGAGTGAGGTTGAGAATTTGCTGCATCTCGCCTGAAGATTTTACAGCTTCCTGGGAGCGGTGGAATGTACCATAAAACTTAAAGGATTAATTTTATACAGGAAGACAGGAAAATGGAGAAAAATGGTGGGAGGAAGAGAGAAAAAGACAGAGGAAAGGAAAGAGGAAGAGATGGAAAGTGGTTTTGAGGATGGAAGGGTGAAAGGGAGGGAGAAGAAGGACTTGGTAAAGGGGGTGATATAGGTACAAAGAGATATATCAAAGGAGTGAGTAGTACAGAGAGAGAGAGAGACCTCAAACAGCCGTAGCATAAAAATCCCAAAGTTCAGAGATAATTAGAAAAATATTGAGGAATTTTTGCAGTTCGTTTTTATTTATTTTTATTTTTTTGCTTACCTCGACAACATGGATGTCCACAGGGAAAGGAAAAGAGTCTGTCATTTGTCGAGTCGAGTTCTCCAGGATGACATAAAATTTACATATCAAACCAGCAAATTTTCCGAGGCTGCAGTGCTCAACATAGGCAAGATTTGCCTTGGCAAATTGCCTTTGTCGAAACTGACAGTTTGTGCAATAATGAACGAAATTATTTTACAGGAGATACTAAATTTGGTCATATTTTAAACATTTATTAATTTTTTCATCACTTTCTTATCTTTTTATCTATTTTTATTGTCGAAAATGCCGAAGGGAAATTATATTATGTTAAACGCATGATATATATATTTCGCTGTGAATCTCTTCTCTACCCGGAGAGAGAGAGAGAGAGAGAGAGAGAGCATTCCAATAAATAAAACACCATCATTCATCACGTCAACATTTACAGACATACCCACTAGGCAGTCAGTTCCGCCAGTCACTTCAAATAATACCAGGAGTGACTGATTGACTGATAACCTGACTAATCTTTCTTTGGAATCAGTCAGCGATGAAACACTGCGTATGACTGAATCTTGTTGTCCTCCTTCTGTCTGTGTTGTGTTTGTGATGATAATGGAAATTTACGAGGTTATGAACTTTAAAACTAAGAAATCTCGTAAAAAAATAAATAAATAAGTAAATAAAAATAAAAATAAGATATTAATTTTTAAGGTCAATATACTGGCTACTAAAGACGTCCCTGAAATAAAATATTGAAACCACCAAGACAGAAATATAAACACCAAGAAATTAAACACTGTCACCGCTAAGCTCATTAATGAAAATATTCCCCCGAGGAGTTTGTACTGACTTCAGGTTCAGGTTCACAAGATTGCCGCTGTAGGTGAAGAGATCCTACACCTTGACACAGCCAAGTCCAAACGATCATAACCTTTGACAATGGAGATAGAAAAACACTGATTATCGATTTCTTCATAGTTCTAATTGTTATTGTGTTTGTTTTTCTTTCATTATTCGTCTCCCCTACGCCTCCTCCTCTCCACCTTCCGTTTTCTTCTCAGTTCGGTTTGGTATTACCTCGAGCGTGATATATCTGTGTACCGATTGTAGTTAAATATTCATTGGTATTGTATTTCATCAAGAGCAAATTGGTTTTAAGACTCTCTACGGGGATATACAACCAGAAACAGACCCATATAAGAACACCGGGAGTTACAACAGTTGTCAATAGGGATGAAAGTTGTAGTTTCTTGTAGTTTCATCCACACACACACACACACACACACACACACCAAAAAGTCATCACACACATACCAGCCTGTCAACAACGCGAGTCACATCACAAAAGACATCATCAAGTGTGCCAGACCTTTGAATCACATAGCACTGTAATTTTATCTCGGATTCAAAGGAGGTTTTCAAAATTAAATAAACCCCTCTGACGTAAACTATTATCTTCCCCCTAATTCATTCTCTGAACCATCATCACGCGACTGTCAGGAAGTCTATCATCCATCTTAAAAGAATGGGATCATGAAGGTTAATTTCACATCTGGAGAATAACTTGGATGGTCGCGGAATTCCCTCCCTCATTCTTGTATGTCAGTCGCGTCCCTTGTCAAATGTTCCTAGAGAGAGAGAGAGAGAGAATTAGACAGATATATGGAGGGAAAGAGATTAAAGAGAGAAAGTAACAGACAGACATATAGATAATTTAATCATGTAGATGTTTAGGTCGATTAATAGATAGAGAAAGCAAATAGACGAGAAAATAATGCCAATATTTCTCAGAATATTCCTTCCTGGACTACGATTTGTTCTTCAGTTCACAGAAGTAATGACATGAATTCTAATTTGATAATCATTCATCTAAATTAAAGTTAATTAAGTTCAAGTCTACGAACTACTGGTGAGTGGGAACCTTGTACTGCCCTTCCTGGAACAACTTACTAATGAATCGTGAAACGCGATGACATTGTTCGAGCTCCTATTCGGAAGTTTGGTGTTTGTCGTGTCGGAACATCAAAGATCAACACTGCCGCTACACAGAAGCAGGTTTCGAATTGGAGGTAAACCTTAGATCATTTCCCGGTATTGTCTTGTCAATTTCACCTGTTTTAGCTTGATTTATGTTACGAAGGAATAATAGTTGTTTGAATTATATATTTAACCTTTATGGAGAAATTACAGTAATGCATCATAGTTGTTAATTGGACGAATATGTCTCTCGAAATTGATGTGGTTAGTCCTAAAAGAAATAAATCACATGTTGGAACAATGAGGTAGACAAATTCCCAAGTGCAAGCCATCTGTCATACTCTCCTCATGTTTTGTGTATGTCAGTATGTCATCAAGTATGTCATTTATTTATTTTTACCAGGAACGAGTAGTTTAGGTTGTTGTTTTAATTTTTTTTATAAAGGTCACGATGAAAGTGTCATTACCAAAGCCTTTATTTCTCATTCATGCTCTTGTGTCAATCATTCTAACACTCGTTATATAATAAATCATCTAAGACACATTCATGGGGATCCACACACAAACATACATGAACGTCAGTACACATACACGCACATAAACAAAAGCACAATCGTGAACAAAAGCACAATCGTGAACATATACTGTATAATGGTTGTTCTTGTGTACGAGGTGTAGAAGCCCCCAGCTAACACGACAGTCATTTACGTACCAAGAAGTAACCCAGGGAAGACGGACCACTGGTCATCCGCACAACAAATACGTATACAGTCACACTCACATGTACGTAAACACAACCACACACTCACACATGTACGTTAACAGTCATAAATTCACTTATGTACGTTAACAATCGCACACTCACACATGTACGGAAATAGTACACGATAAGGGTTTGATGTCATATAAAATGCATTATTATTTTTAAACTATATTTCATTTCCAATCTTTTTTATTTATAGACTTGTAATAATATCCCTCGTTTTTTGTTTATTTTATATCATACACTTGTAAGCTCTAGGGAGTGTGTTCGCCAGCCAAGCGAAAGGTTGTGGGTTCGTTTCAAGGGTTCGTGATAGGGTTCATTCCTCGTACACTAACCCGTATGTAACCTCACCAGAACATAAGTACGCTGTGTTAAGCTGACTAACACACAACAGACTCTAATTAAGTATCATCCATTAAATAAACAACCAATTATCTAAGAAATAATCATTGTTAGTCTTCAGTCACCATTAATCAGTAGACATTGACTTTTATTTAATTTTTCCTTTGTTAACCTTTGTCGAGAGGTAATCCACCCCCTCCCCTCCCCTCCTAAAGGCTGTGTTTTTTCTGCCGCTGTATAAACATTATTGTATTTCTCTTTGTCTCTTTCCATCAACACGGGAGCTCCACCAAGGCTGACTTAGATAAACACCGTGTTTTTGTTCCGCGTATAGTGGGATATTTGTCTAGCAGCGGCGAGAACTCAGGAAGACGTTGACCAACATATAGAATATTTATCAGTCCTTCGGTTGCCTCAGTTGTAGAGGAGGAAGATGAATTAAGAAATATATCTGGTGGATTATTATATTTCTCACTTGAAATGACTTATAATGTTGGAAAAAAACTCAGGGTCAAATCTTCATTGTTTATAAAGATTCAGTTCTGCTTTTTATCTTGTTAATCACCCTGTTAAGCCTTTAGTTCATTATACCATAGATAGTACTGTGTTGATGTGGATGGACTGTATAGATATCTCTGCTTAGTTACTTAGAACGTGTCTGAACGCAGTGGTGTGGAATTGCTAATTTATCTTTTATTTACACCATTTGATTATTCTCTGCTCTAGAAAATGTACTGTTCAGTTTCACAGGTAAATCAGTCACTAATTAGCTATATTGACTCCCTGTAATCTTAATATACCTGGGTTTATTTTGACTCAGGTATGAAGAAGTAACCTAATGTATACTCTGGGTACTACTATTTCCTTACCATTAGTTTGACATCAGACAATGGGATAACTTTGTCTCTCATCATCTCAAGATTACTCTACTAACTTCATCTCTTAAATTGGGTCGAGATCTTAGAGTATCTTTGCATCTTTAATGACAATCAACTAAATGTGAGTTGTTTCCCGTCATTTGCTCTGCCACTTTAGGAGTATTGTTCCTCTGTGTTGTATTCATCCTCTTCTGCAGGTTGAGGCTTTCAATTATGCAAGGTTCTTTTCCCTCAAAATAACAACTAGAAACTGAAACACACACACACTAGCATCAGTACCTCCAAAATATAAACATTTCTCGATCTAGGTAACTTACAGCCTGATGATCTAACACCTGACAGATCGATGTTTATTCCTAAATTATATTCCACATGACTACTGAACGATATCACAAGTCTAGCCAACAGAAAGGTACATTAGAATCATTTAGGGTGGTTTATGTAAAGGTGCGGTGGTCGCGTGAATTCAACGCTCGCCTCATGTCCTAATGGGTAAGCTGGTTCGCATAAGGTACATTGATTCCTTATGTACCGATGATTTTGTATTTAGTGTGTTATATTCTCGCTCCTCGTGATGGGTCGTGAAGTCTTAGGATATCCATTTTCACAAAGCATATGAATGCTATGAAGGTTATAAAAGACTTCAATTTAATCTGGAAAAATAGAAAACTTAGTAAAACGTTTTTTGTCATATCCTCTGTAGCAAGAAAATGATGGTCTGCAGTGAGTTCAGTATCAGCTGTTAGATGTACATTTGATCTGTGCATTTAATACGTTTTTTTTCTTCTTCTCCAGGAAAGCCATTAACTGTATGTCTCACGATGAAGTTCTCTCTTGAGTGAACGTTAGTAATATTATTATAAACTACTGAGCAACAACAAAACTTGCTTCTTGGGGTCTTGTCTGTAGGGAAAAAATTTTAGTTTTACATACCTGTGTGTACAAAAGGTCACATAATTTAATTTTTTTTTTCATGGGAATTTATTGTCTGAGACTTACAATTAAAACGTGTTGCATCTAAAAAGTTGAGTTTCGTTTGTATGATTATAAAGAAATGTAAATCCTTAGCCAAAAAATAATAATAATACGGAATTATTTGAATTACAAAGGAAAAATTAAATATATTTTTTAAACAGGTTATGTGACTAACTCGTGAACACAATGTTTAATGCTGATATTTATAATGTTATGATTCAGCCTTTCTGTCATTTATGCTTTGAAGTCTGCCAAATAATTAAGCTTTACATCATGATTTCGTGCAGCTACACATAACTGCCCTTGTTGCATGAAAGCAGTTTTTTCACAGCGACAGTAATATATATATATATATATAGATAGATAGATGGAGTGTTGATTCCACGACAGATGTATCGACACTGAGACTTTTGTGAGTTCACTTATAGTCACCATTAGGTCTTAAATCAATCTTTGGTGCCTAGTCTTACCACGGTCAAGTGTGTGCCTGGCTACAACACACGCTGTCATAATATTAACACTTTGTCTTATGGGGACATGTTTACCTTGTCGCTAAGTCGGTTCACACTTTATTAAACCGGTCTCTTAGGTTTTATACTCGGTGCATAATTCTTCTCAACAGGTAGTTCAGTTAAAGAGAAGATTATTCACTACCTGGGGCGAGAAGGTCATGTGCGTGTACCTTTATGTGAGACAAATAATCTTTTATCAAGTTAATGTTGAGTTTCATAATACTGACAAGAACACGTAAGACTATAAAAATAATATTTATGAAGGCTTGTGAGTTTCTGCTAGATTAGTTAATATATTTTGAAACTTTGTTAAGGATTCTGTATACTTGGTAGTGATAGCAAGGACGGGATTACCATGGTAGCCCTGTGTGAACGCTTCCAGCTTCGATTTCTCGTTATCGCCTCGGCTGCCAAATCCCGCGTATTAAAAAACATGAAAGTGTTTCTCAAGTTATATAGAGAAAATTAGATGACATGGATGACGGAGCGAGAATCTGTTCAGAAATAGTTTGACGATAATGTTTTATGTGGAGGTGAAGGTTTTACACACACACACACACACACAGTAAGTATAGCAGGACAAACTAAACCTAATTTACAAATCACATATTTAAGGTAAATCTGTTAAAATGCCCATGAAAAAATAACACTTAAGTATGTTGGGTCTTTCATATACCGGAGGAACCTTGGCTGAATTGTATGCAGCGCTCAGTCCACAGGCCACCCAGGTGTAAATGAGTACTTATTTTTATATTTGGGAAGTCGAAAGTGGAGTCTCCTTGTGTGCCGTCTCCCAAGAGCAGTCAAGCTAATAGAACTTACTTTAATTTTTCACTTGAATTTTTTGTGTGAATCCTTGTCATGTGTCCACAACATCAATAGTAAACGCCATCGATAGGTGCTACTCGTTATGCTCAAACTGGTGACCTTTTGATGAAATGATAAATTTTTAAACTATTCCCACTTTGCTATGGACACCTTTCATTAGTATTTGTTTCTGTTCATCTATCCACAACACTGAACCAAAAGACTTAATTTATTCCTTTATTAATTTTCTTTTATTTAGCGTTGAAGACATGACATTAGCAAATAAATATCCAAATTGTTACAATATTATTTCCCAAAGAGGATATATTTTACTCACCTCTTCACAGTTAGTTCACATTTAAGCTTCAAAAATCTTGGCCGTTTTTCTCATTTCTCTGGTCACAAGTACTTCCCTAAACCCACAAGGGAATTTTTTTCAGATCAGTTGATCTTTTCTTGTTATTTTTAAGTCCAGTCATTTCCCCCTCTGAGCTTTGTCTCCCCTGGGCCGTGTTTAGCACCTGTAGTAGCTTTCACAACCAACTACCAACACTGAAACCCCGCGGTCACTGCCATAAAGGGGCCTCAGTAGGAAGCAGTTTAGCTACGATATGAGGTTGGTTGGGTGGGTCTCTCCTGCACATAAAGCGAATCTTCCTTGTATGTGAGTTGCTTACTTGGTTTAACTTCATTTATCTTGGTTTAACTTTTAGGTTACAGTATTAACCGACTCGGGGGGGGGGGGGGGGGAAACCAATTGTCGGACCTCAAGAGACCAAGTTCTTTATCTACCAAAGAGAGATTTTTTCCCCGAGGTTAATTGTTAATTCTGTCTCTCCTTCCCTTAGTTCAGCCTCATCAGTAACCCAGCCCTCGTCCACCTAGAGGGCAGGAAGGCTCAGGCACACTTTCCGCAATTGTCTCCTCTTGTACAGACCAAAACCCTTCGTCCTGCGACCTGTTGAGCCATTTGGTCCACCGGGTAGCTTAATTAATGGTGAAGCTGACCTAGTATCATTGTTAACCTTACTGTTTGGAAGGTTCAGGCTTAATGTTTGTTATTTTGATAGTCGTAATCATCAGTGAGGCTGTGTGGGAACAAGTGGCTGCTGCCTTCATGTTAACTTGTGAAGATGATCATTTTGGTTCATACACTATAAATCTATCCCCAGCTGGCGCCTTATTCTCCCCTGATCCCCAGTTTTCAATACATAGAGATTCCTAAAGTTGTGCTCACATGACTTTTACAACAATATAAATACGTTCTGTACATAACGGCACCCACCACTCTAATCCAGACTGTTGCGTTCACTCCACTCGTTTCTGTGACGCATTATCCTTTTCCTATTAAAACTCTCTAAAATTTATAAACGTTAAGACAGTCAACCAAGAAAGACTTTTACGAGATAAACATTCGGGCTCATTTAACTCAACAGAAAATTCATGAAACTAAACTCTCATGTCTTACATTATTAATTATAGCAAAGAAAATATAATATCAGCAGGGATATATTTCAAGCGGACATAATTCACACAACTTAAGTAAATATTTAAGCCTTCTCAATAAAGATTAAAACTTTTATTAAGCGATACGATTTGTTTTTGTTCGTTAATGTTGTAAAACCTAAAATTTTATCGCTGTGAAAAGTTTGAATTTATATAACGTTATTCAGCATAGAGGAATGTTTACAATATTAATTTGTTTTATTGTGTTTCAAAGCTTCGAGTTTCATATATCTTTTTATATTTACACCTCATTAATCCTTAGCTTATTATAAAGGTATATTATTATTATATTGTATCATTAGGTACTTGCTCCAAAAAAGTCTCCTTACTATCTTGTGTGAGACACTATGACACAACGGACGAACGATTGTGATACATTCAAGTTCGGACACAATTTTCTTTACATATTTTTCTCCATCTTAAAGACATTCATTATCTATAGTCTTAATTAATTATTTATTCCTCCTATAATATTAGAATGAGATAATTAATTACCTGAAGGACTATCCACACCTTGATTAAAGGAGCTATCTCACCTAACCTAACCTAACCATATATTTTCATACCTTGACACTCATTAAGTTTCTAAGCTGTTTTAAGAATATCGGATAAAACAACAACTGATTGACTGGATGATATAAAATTACTATATCATTTGTAACGATATATAGTAAAAAAAATCGTCTTGTTAATAATTTTTTTCAACTCTCTTACCATTATAATATAAGTTTGTAATTTTTTCTTTGTATTAACTAAGGAAGAGATTATAACATGGTATTATTTAGTGTGTTTAAAGCTGGTCATTTCTATCCAGTTGTTTCTCTCTCAATAATTCAGAGCCTCTTAGTTTGGTTGAGTTGGTAATATCCTTAATACTGTCTCTGTAATGACTAGATATATTAAGGGCGTTTTGGGGATATTTGAATGTTTGTGTGAAATCCCATTATAGTCTTCAAAAGGTTTTCATGAATACAAGAATGAGACACAAGTTATCCGTCTGTTAAAATAATAATTAAGGAAGTCGTTTATTTTTTAGTTTATCACACACACACACACACACACACACACACACACACACATACCATATGAAACTGACAGCTAACACCACCATTTAAAGAGAAGGTCGAGCGCTATAAAACTTAAAAAAAAGAACTCAATTTATTTTATCCAGACCATTACTGCCCCATAAATGTTATCATCCATCTCCATACAATGACCCCCGCCCCACCTCCTCTCACCCCTCTCCTCCCCTTCATCTGCCCCCTTGACCATAACACCTCTCAAAAAGTGTAAACATCTGAGGGTGATTGATGAAGGAAGATGAAAACAGGGATGAAGAAATATAGAAGACGAAGCTTAAGAAAGAAGCAGGAAGGAGAGAGAAAAAAGAATGAGTATTTCTGATTCTCTATTTGAATTCATTTTTGTAGAATAAAAAAAAATCGTATTTAGTGATGTTTTTTATTTAAATTTTCAAGAGTAAAATAAAACATTATATATTAGCGATGTTCTTTACAAATGTATTCATAATTTACATAATATTTTGTACTGTTGGCAAGTTTTATTTTTCTGAAATTACTCAGTTTGTAACACGACTTAGTGAAGGTTAACACGGGGTTTAGTTAATGTTGGTTTTAACCCGCGATAATCTTAACATATATGACGTGTGTGTGTGTGTGTGTGTGTGTGTGTGTGTGTGTGTGTGTGTGTGTGTGTGTGTTACTTTTTCTCTAATTTTACGTGTTTTTAATCTTTATATTTTATAGCCAAGTATATTTTCACTATACAAATTTACCTTTTTAATAGAAACGATGCCAAAATAATTTTTCCATGTACATTAACAACAACTTAAATATCATATAAACACAATCATATATACATCCGGTTTATTTTTCGTCAAGATGATAACATTATACAAGTCAATATATATATACATACAACTACACATTATTTACAATCATGAAGAAACACTAAAAGTTATTGATCATCTAAAGATAAAGTTTAGTCATTAGTTCACCCTCTTTCCTCCCCCTCCTTCAGATAGGAACAATCAACTCGTGTGGCTGGGGTAAGTTACCTCTACAGACAACCTTAGTGGACGTGTGATCTCAAAGTTAAGCATTGTTGTTATTGCTGGAGGGATATTTGGTATATAATCTAAAGGCAGGGTTGAGAGAGAGAGAGAGAGAGAGAGAGAGAGAGAGAGAGAGAGAGAGAGAGAGAGAGAGTGTGTGTGTGTAATGTGACGAATCATCCAAAAGAGACATAACCATTATAAAGTTTGAACAAGAGTGAGAATGAGGCATGGAAGTCGGTGGCTGCTAACTAGAAAGACTCGTTCAGGAAAAGTTGAGTACAAAGGTTGTTTTTACCGAGGGAGCTTTTGACAAAACCTCCCTCGAGTTTTCCTCTATTTTTCACTGTTTTCTTTTCATTTTTTTTTTTTTCATTTCTTTCATTTTTTTTATGTCGTGGTTAAGCTTTTAGTACAGGGGAGTTCTTACCTTGAATATGTTACACGTGGGATACAGTGGTTTTCAAATTGCTGGTTTAAAATTTTTCGTTTTTATAAAAAGGATATTTTTTTTCTTCCAATGGTTTCTTAGTGACGACAATATAGTACCAACGCAACACAGCACAGCAAAGCACAGCACAGCACAGCACAACACAACACAACACAACACAACACAGCACTGTTATTGTGTTTAATTTGGGCAGAACTCCTTATGATTCCTGATTAAAGAATAATTAATTGAAAAATATATGAGATGGATGAGAGAGAGAGAGAGACAGAGAGAGAGAGAGAGAGAGAGAGAGACAGAGAGAGAGAGAGAGAGAGAGAGAGAGAGTTCACAGTAAAATTAAGACAAAAATAGAAAAAACAATTCAAATAAAAACCAGACATGAATAGGAAATCTAATATAATAATGAGTCTATTTCGGTTACTAACACACTTTCTCTCCGTCTCCTCTTTCTCTCTATCTCCATCGCTCTCTATTACACACACACACACACACACACACACACACACACACACACATCTAGACTGACCAATCTCAGTTCCTGTATTAAATTATGGGGAAAAAAGTTTGGAATTGAACTTGTCACTGTATATGATATCCTCTACTTCCACTTGGGTTACCACTGGTGTGTTTCGAAGCAGATTGTTTCTCTCTGCTTGTGACAACTCTGATCCTCATATGAGTTTGGCTATTACTGTTGTTGTTGTTTTTTGTTTTACAAGTTTTCCCCCGGGATTGTGTTTACTGGGAGCCTCCATGCGCTTGTTGTGTGTTTACTGGGAGCCTCCATGCGCTTGTTGTGTGTTTACTGGGAGCCTCCATACGCTTATTGTGTGTTTACTGGGAGCCTCCATGCGCTTGTTGTGTGTTAACTGGGAGCCTCCATGCGCTTGTTGTGTGTTAACTGGGAGCCTCCATGCGCTTGTTGTGTGTTAACTGGGAGCCTCCATGCGCTTGTTGTGTGTTTACTGGGAGCCTCCATGCGCTTGTTGTGTGTTTACTGGGAGCCTCCATGCGCTTGTTGTGTGTTTACTGGGAGCCTCCATGCGCTTGTTGTGTGTTTACTGGGAGCCTCCATACGCTTGTTGTGTGTTTACTGGGAGCCTCCAGGCGCTTATTGTGTGTTTACTGGGAGCCTCCATACGCTTGTTGTGTGTTTACTGGGAGCCTCCATGCGCTTGTTGTGTGTTTACTGGGAGCCTCCAGGCGCTTGTTGTGAGTTTACTGGGAGCCTCCATACGCTTGTTGTGTGTTTACTGGGAGCCTCCATGCGCTTGTTGTGTGTTTACTGGGAGCCTCCAGGCGCTTGTTGTGAGTTTACTGGGAGCCTCCGTGCGCTTGTTGTGTGTTTACTGGGAGCCTCCATGCGCTTGTTGTGTGTTTACTGGGAGCCTCCAGGCGCTTATTGTGTGTTTACTGGGAGCCTCCATGCGCTTGTTGTGTGTTTACTGGGAGCCTCCATACGCTTGTTGTGTGTTTACTGGGAGCCTCCATGCGCTTGTTGTGTGTTTACTGGGAGCCTCCAGGCGCTTGTTGTGAGTTTACTGGGAGCCTCCAGGCGCTTGTTGTGAGTTTACTGGGAGCCTCCATGCGCTTGTTGTGTGTTTACTGGGAGCCTCCATGCGCTTGTTGTGTGTTTACTGGGAGCCTCCAGGCGCTTGTTGTGTGTTTACTGGGAGCCTCCATGCGCTTGTTGTGTGTTTACTGGGAGCCTCCAGGCGCTTGTTGTGAGTTTACTGGGAGCCTCCAGGCGCTTATTGTGTGTTTACTGGGAGCCTCCATGCGCTTGTTGTGTGTTTACTGGGAGCCTCCATACGCTTGTT